>JAXQQM020079927.1:0-17120 GCA_034641835.2 Pinus albicaulis
TATGAACTCCTTCAACCCATTGTCATCAAACACCGCCTCCATCCTGTACTTCCACGAAATATAATTCGAGCTTCCCTCAAGCGCATACTCCAATCGCAATCCGTTGAAATACATCTCAACTTCGACACCAAGAAAACACTACTGCAAATTCAAATTCCACCAGCACAAAACTCAACCGCTTCAATGTTTTTCAATTGCTCCAATGATCAATACTGCTCTGATACCATGTAGAAATTTGAACAACTATTAAAATATTCACCGATATTATCCTGATCACACACTATTTGAGCTTCATGCATAATACATAACCTCTTCTACTATTGATCATCAATTTGCGGAAATTAAACAATCGCATGCACACATTAAAACCATAAATAATCACACATATAAACACAATATTTATGGGAAAGCTTAAGGCTGAAAACCCCCAAATATCTATATATTATAATGATATATATCATGTAAGAATCATTGTACAAACTCCTCACAAGCTCTCAGTACAATCTCCAATTGTTACACACTACACAAGCTCAGATCATACAAAACACATGCTCCAATCTGCTCCACCTGTTAGCCTGCCTCTACTGCGCAATCCAATATGGATAATTGTCAGAATCCAAGATGAATCCTAATATATCTTCACAATCCTCGTTATTTTACTATCAAGTATGTTAACACAAATCCTAATGCTTAAAGTATAGTCACATTATTTGAATAAATCCTGCTATTTTCACTTACTTCTCCTTGGTCTCACTTATTAGTCCGTACATGATTAGCCAGTGTATTATTTAGTTGATTGAGTTAATAATTAGTGAGTTATTAATAATTAATTCACACCACTCTCACTAATTGTATCAATCATTTAGACTAGATACAACTAGCTCAACTAAGTTAAACTAAACACAACTCCATTAACTGTCTCATCAACTCCACCAAACTCTGTCACATGAGTTCTAACTGAATTCAACCATGCAATAGCTTCACTAAACCCTAGGAATAGTGTAATTACTTCTGTTAGCTGCATGTACCACATCCAGGTGTCAAACTGAAATGGTCCAAGAGGATAAGATAATGTTTAGAGTCCAAATATTATTAAGAGATAATAATATTCGACATATCTATTTTTAGACTGGCAATCGAAAAATAGATTCTGCCCAGTATGTCTAAAAATAGAAGTCCATATATTTCTTCCAACTTGACCAACCATCCAAAAATAGCATCTTGCAACTCATAGAACATGATCCATATGTCTAAAAATAGACATAGTCTAAAAATAGACTTTGCGTTAAAAATACCCTGCGGGTCCACTTAGTGAAGGCGATTCCTTTCCACTAAGCTCCTCATCTTGTTGCAATCTCAACAGCTTTTGAATGAGTGTCCACACTTATTTTTCCTTCTTCCATTCATCCATTTCTTCAGTTATCCAATCTGGTTGGATAATAGAAATAGCACAAAGAAATGCTTCCACCTCTTCATCCTTTCTTCAGAGTGCATCTACAGCATCATTTAGCTTCCCTTAATTGTAGATGATTTCAAAGTCATAACCCAACATCTTTGTGGCCCATTTTTGCTGCTCTTCTGAAGATAGTATTTGTTCCAAAAAGTTTTTAATACTATCATGATAATTTTTTACCTTGAAGTGTCTTCCCATTAGGTAAGGTCTCCATTTCTTTAGTGCATGTAGTATTGCCAACATTTCCTTCTCATAAATAGCATTTTGTAAATACTTTCCTCTGATTGAAAAACTTTCAAAAGAAATGTGTCTTCCTTATTGAATTAAAACAACACCAATTCCATTTCCTGAGGCATGACATTCCACGAAAAAGGTTTTTGTGAAGTCTGGCATAGCTAAGACTGGTGCTAGGCACATTGCCTCTTTAAGATGTTCAAAGGCCTTAGTTGCTTCAAGAGTCCATGAAAATGCATCTTTCTTCAAAAATGTTGTTAGAGGTGCTGCTATTCTCCCATAATTCTTAGCAAAATTGTGATAGTACCCTGTTAACCCAAGAAATCCGCGCAACTCCTTTATGACTGTGGGGACTTTCCATTCCTTAATGGCCTTAATTTTGTTAGGGTCTACCTTAACACCCTCATGAGATACAATATGACCTAGATATTCCACCTCTTTTACTCCAAAGAAACATTTGGATGTCTTTGCATATAATTATTTATCCTCCAATAGTTTGAGCACCCTGTCAACATGTTGGACATAATCCTTCCAAGATCTTTTGTAGATTAGTATATCCTCAAAAAATACTAGCACAAATTTTCTAAGGAAGGGTTTAAAAATGGAATTCATGAACCCTTGAAATGTAGAAGGTGCCTTGGTAAGGCCAAAAGGCATGATGAAAAATTTATAATCACCCTCATGAGTTTGAAATGTTGTTTTTGGAATATCTTCAGTCTTCATTCTAATTTGATGATATCCTAAATGAAGATCCAACTTGGTAAAATAAATTTCTCCACGTAATTCATCCAATAATTCATCAATCACAGGAATGGGAAATTTATCTTTAATAGTGAGCTTATTGAGCTCTCTATAATCTAGACACATGCACCATGATCCATATTTCTTGTGCACCAACACTACTGGAGAAGAGAAAGAACTTTGACTAGGTTGAATTATACTCGCCTCTAACATTTCTGCAATCATACGTTCAATTTTGTTGTTTTGGACATAAGGATATCTGTAAGGCCTGATGTTTGGAGGAACACTTTATAGAATCAAATGAATAGCATGTTCAGGATCACGAATACGTGGAATTCCTTTGGGAGTATCAAACACCTTGGAATGTTTGTCCAATACTTTTTGGAGATCTGGGGAAATAGATGATTTTGATGTTGGAACTTCTTGTGCAATTATGCCCCGTTATTCTTTCTTCGTGTTATCACTCAAATTTTCCTTGAAGTTGTTGGGAAGAGGAAAGGGGTACGAGGTAACCACAAACGAACTTTTAGGTACAGATTCTAGCCAATCTGTACCCAGAGAGGGCTCTCTCTGTAAAATTTAGCTTTGTTTTAGAAGATATCAGGCTAGTTATAAATTCCAAGGGTTTTAATTGAGTTTGGGTGATGAAATTCAATAGCTAAGGGTAATATTGAGTATTTCAGGCCATTGGGCTAATGGATTCAAGAAGGATAACTTAACTGGATTAAGTCTCTTAACAAAAGATGGTTTCACAGGGTAAGATAATCAAACAGGGAACAATTATAGATCTAAAGTGAATGGGAGGAACTCAAATGGATGAAGGGAAAGTAAGAATCCTTCAACACATTTGAAAGAGGGAAATTGAGTGATTATTAATAAAGAGAAATTAAGTATTCTTTACTAAATAATCAAAATGCTTAAACTAGAAAAACAGGAGCAATTAAGAATTCACTGTTTAAACCAATTCATAAGAAAACATTGAAAATAACAACGATTAAAATTAGATTACACTTAAGCACTTTCTGATTTATTCCTTTCCGTTAATCATTCAGAAATGTAACACAGATGATATAATAAACAAATATAAAGACTTCAACACATAAGAGATAGATGACTTATTGATCCGTAGTCTGACACAAGAATCTTGTAAAAAGTCTTTCGCATCAATTCCTCATCCAGCTAGCCACACAAAATTTCTCCAACAACACTTTATTCCAAAATAGTCAATGTTATAGAAAATTCTAAAAAATTCCTCCCCCTCAATACTCCGATTGAGGGAATATTTATACAAAAATTATAAAAAATATCTCATAACAGATTGAGATATAATCTAGGATGACTCATAAGTATGTTACAACAAACTAAAGACAGATGGTCTCGTAGATAAGAGAAATGATAACTAATGTTGTGTCGTTTCCTTCTTTTGAGAATGCGTTGGATGCAAGCCATGAGATTTGGCTCGTTGCTATCCTCTTTAGTAATTCTGTGCTAACTGCTCCGTTTTACTGATACTCTTTAACTGCACTGATACTCTTTAACCTCTGTTTATCCTTTTATCCTTATTTATCATGACTTACTGTAGTACATAATCAAAAATTCATGTAAGGATAATTTTTACAAAAGTTATAACATTTCTTCCCACCATTTACCTTCCGATATTCTGGTTCTTTGTAGCTTTCTGAGAGTTTCATCAGTCTCTGTATACCTAAAGAAAGTAGGTTGAATTGGGAACAAATGCTTTGCTTCATGCTCGAGATAAAACAAATTTTCCAATCTATCATGAAGACTTTTTCCTGTAGGCAATGCTGTTGTTGATGAACTAGTTGAGGAACTGGCCTGATTGTCAGCATGCTTGTCCAATTTCTCAACAAAACTTTCAACGTCCATCAATTTATCTTCTGAAACTAAAGGACTGGGCAATCCTTTATTCAACAAAATATCAAATATTTTCATGAAGGCAGTGATTTCTTCTTGCATATCAGAACATCTTCGTTCTAGATTCTGCATCAGAGTTCTTTTGGTAAAAACTCTTTTTATTTCCAAAATTGTTCTTGTTCTGTCTTGAATGCCAAGTTCTTCAAGTTGATGCTTGTTCTGAGTATTTAAAAAATAGATAAGTTCATTGGCTTCTTCAGGCATCTTTCTCAATTCTTCTCTTGCTTTTAGGACTTCTTCGAGAGTCAATTTGACTAAATCATTTTGTTCATACATTATTTGAATTGAGGGCCAGACATCTTTTATTGACTAGATGATGTTGTCCCAAATAATTTCATTTATTTCCTTTAAAGGCTTCTCTAATGTGAGATCCTTCTCCAACTTGTTGACCAACTTTTCTAATCTATTGAACTCTCTTGTTTTATCTGCAACATTCATCTTCGACAGATCATATTTTTGTTCCAAAGTGATGAGTTGCACCTTTGTTCTTTGTAGCTCTGTCACTTGGAGTTTCAATTCCTCCATTGACTTTATTAACTCTTCGGTACTTAAATTGGAAATATTACCCTGTGATAACTCTATTGGCTGATATGTTGTTGTAGTACCTATAATCACTTCAGATGTAGATGCTGGAACACTAGGTTGTTTGTCTTTCAATGCCTTATGAAGCTCTTTTTCAGTTTCATTAAGTTTCTCATTGAGTTTCAAGAGCAAGTCCATCAATTCTTCTTCAGAATTTTGCTTTATAATTTCTGCAGTCTATGGATGTCTTGAGGCGAGTAACTTCAGTTCTTTTCTCAAGGCTGCAATATCATCATCCTTTTTCTTGATCAAATCTTCTATACCTTTGACATATGTTAGTATGAATCCTTTGTCGAAGTGTACGAAAAAGGACCACTTTAGCTACGCATAACTAATAGCCCTAACAACAAAAGTGGCTGCCAATATCTTCAGATCTGCGGTTAGTTAGACATAAAAGAGCTGCAAAAAACCAGATCTATGCATGGAAAGACATTAAGCAGAAAAAGTAAGGGTTTTCTCCGTATACCAATAGACAAGACAAGAACAATTTTTGAAAGAATTTTTATATTAATGGGGCACCTGGGAGGAAAACAAGAAGGTGTATCCAATTCTCCTCAGTGGGATGGGTTCTTGGAAGTCCTCAGCACTTCAGATCTAAGATTTCTCTCTCTTGTTGGTGCAGAAGACCCACACAAAGAATGGAACTCAAAGGGAGCTCACACAGCAAATGGCAGAAAATGGTGACCAAGTGTATAGATCGAGAGTGATCTAATAGGAAAAAAAAGGTGAAGAATGGTAGGAAAAACCCTCCTATTTATAAAAAAATATTGGGTCATTCTAGATCTTGGTGCATGGGTTAACCAGATCTAGATCCACTTTTTATGGAATATTTTATTATATTTGTTGGAGGGAAAAGGTATTTGACTTGGGTCAAATCCCTTAATTTGTCAAAAATAAATAAATAAATGATTTATTTATCTTTTCAAGGAAGCGGTTAGAAGATAATCAAATAAATAATGATTTATTTAATTATTTAAGGAGGTGGTTGAAAGATAATTAAATAAATAGTGATTTATTTAATTATTTGTGGGTGATTTGGTCATATTTAGCAAGGAATATCATCTAAATAAGGTTTAAATGATTATTCCTAGAAAATAATAAGATAAATAAAGGTTTATCTAATTAATTTCTTTGATTTTGGGTTAAACATGACTGGGAATAATAATTAAATTATGGTTTAATTAATTATTCCATGAGGAAAATCAAGCAAATATAGGTTTGTTTAATATTTCCTTTTGGGGTTTCCTGTTTTAACATAGTGAAAGTAGTTTTACTTAGGGTAAAACTGGTCTTACATGGTGTACTTGGGTCCATCTAATGATAATAGGTTAGATGACCAAAAAATGGTGTAACAGATTGCCCCCCAGCGTGCGAGTGTCAGGAGAAAATCGTATGACCGAAGTACGTTGTAAGAGCACAATCACTAGACAACAAAAGGGATGTCAGAGAGAGAAATGTGAGGTAGATAGTGTGTTGAAGGACTAGAACCTGAGGAGACGAGACTCGCAGGTGCAACAAGTCTCTTTTTATGAGAGGGTACCTGTGCTGAAGGCGGCGGGGGATGCATTCCTATGCCCGCCAAGACAAAGTACAAAAGAATAGTGTGTCCAGTAAACAAGGGACCGAACCATAAAGTACAGCTAGCATAATCATGAGCCAGATCAAAATACAATTAGGAATCCCACATACATGTTGTGCCTGGGATAACAGCCATGACTTGTACAATAATATTTGAGTACATGAGATACAAATAAAACCCAAATGCCCCCTGTAAATGGGGAAGGGCTCACAAAATCTGACTGATACATGCAAGTCGAAGAGGCACTGCAAGTGGCTACGTCCAACATCATCAAATATCTGGAGCTGCATCGAAGGCTGCAAAGAAGAGGTCATCCAAGCATGTGGGGGGCTACCTACAGGGCCACCCCCTCATGAGGGTTGAGACATCTCACACACACCCGGGAATCATCAAAAGCTGCTGCTGGATCACTGGACCATCAAGTATATGAATCTCTATCATGCTGAAAGGAGCTGGAGAAACAATCAAGTCAAAGGGAAATGAGTGATCCCTTGGCCTGATCCGAGGCACCGAACAAGAATGGAAGCTGGAACCAAGGTACACCACCCTCTAGACCTGGCTTCTGGAATGAAAGTGCTGATGTTGACAGAAGGAGGTCTGCCATAGTTGAGGGAGTGAGATGTCCCCAACTAAGGCACGAGAGAAAACAGTAGAGCGACGGACAGACTGACACTAATGATGAGAGTGAAATGGAAAGGACTGAGTAGCGAATGGACGACTTCCCTTGTTAGAGCATAAAGGGCATGAATGACATGGCAGCGACTGACACAATATCATGTGGGATAGGGGACAGTGGGACTGAAGGTCATAATGTCCGACACAAGAGAGAGACCAAGCAATGAAGGATGGAAGGCTATAGTAGGGTACAAAGGGATGCAGTATAGACTCCATGGATGCAATGATGGCTCAACTTGGATGCTCTAAACAAAGGTGACACAATAGTGCTGCCACACAGTAAAGGCCCAATGGGGGACCATGAAAACATGAGTTCAAGGTGGGAACTCATGACGAAAATCGACACGAACATGGACAAGTATGGGGGCGAAGTGATGCCCCAAATACAAGTGTTGTAAGTGAGAAAATTCAATTTAAAGCGGATGTGGAGGGGCCCTTCTTGGACAAAATGGGTCCGGGTGAAGCAGCAAGTCATAAACATGAAAAAAAAATAGATGATGGCTATCTAAAAGAAAATAAAACATGCATTTCAGAAGGGAAATGCTAAGGGTAATATTTCTTAAGATAGAGTGCATTGCGAGGATTAGGAAGGGGATGGCCTTCGAAATACTCTAAGAGGTATGCCCCCTTCCCGAGATCCTTACTAATGATGTAAGTGCCTAGCCATAATGAGTCAAACTTCCCATGACCAAGGACATCATGGGCCTGGTCATATACTAGAACAAGGTCGCCTTCGTGAAAAGTGCGAGGCTGGACTTTTTGGTCATACTAAGCTTTGGTGCGCTTTTTGGCTGCTTCCATGGTTTGAAAGGCAACACGGCAGTCTTCGGAAGCACGCTCGAGCATGATAAGTTGTTGTTCTAGAGGTTGGGTGTCAGGGAGAAGTTCAACGGCCAGATGTAGAGAAGGAATTTCACACTCGATCGGTAAGACTGCCTCCTCTCCAAAAACTAGGTGGAAAGGAGTAAACCCAGTGGCGGTTTTAACAGAAGTTCGATAGGCCCACAAATCAGGGAAGAGCATGAGATGCCAGTTGGTTTTGTGCTTATTCACCATTCGTTGAAGCATATTTTTGAGGATTTTGTTGACTGCTTCAACTTGGCCATTACCTTGGGGGTAATAGGAGGAGGAATATTGGTGCTCAAAACCCAACAGTGAGGATAGCTCACGCCATATCTCATCTTAAAAATGTTTTCCATGGTCAGAGACCAGTTGTTTGGGAACCTTGAATCGAGCTATAACATGGTTAAAGAAAAAGAGGGCCGTGGTAGCTGCCGTGTTGTTGAATGTTGGCATGGCCTCGGCCCATTTGGTGAAATAGTCGACCGCCACGATGATATACTTATGGTTACCAGCGGATGGCGGGCGACACTCCATAAAGTCGATGGCCCATTTACAGAAGGGGCTAGTTGAGACGACCGAATGGAGGGGAGCTGGGGGAGCTCGCACCTTAGGGGCGAAATGTTGGCAATTGGGACAGTGTTTTACTGCCTCAATGCAATCACTGAAGAGAGAAGGCCAAAAATACCCAGCGTGCATGACTTTCTGGGCAGTAGCAAGACCAGAGAGGCGGCCACCGCAAGCTTTTCTATGGCAGGCATTAAGGACCTGTTCAGCTTCAGCGTGTGTGAGACAACGACGAAGGATAGTATCAACCCTGCGACGATAGAGGTCGTTGCCAATAAGGAGGTATCGGGGAGCTTGGTGTCGGATACGTCGGTGAGCCTCACGATCAAGGTGGAGGGCGAACTTTTGGGTTCGCAAGTAAGTAAGAATATCGCCATACCACGGGTCGTCGGAAGTAATGGCAAATAAGTGTTCATCAGGAAAGTCATCATTAACTGGCAGGTCGTGCGATCCGGTAGGTAATTCAGAAATGAGCTCAGCGAGGGCTAAGCCTTTCTTACTCTTTGGTGTGACAAATTCTAGGTCGAATTCCTGAAGAATGATGACCCAACGGGCGTACTTCCCAGTGAGGATATGACGACTCAATAGGAAAGCCAAGGGGTTGGAATTAGTCACAAACTTGGTGGAGCGCATGAAGATATAATGACGAAGTTTTTGGACTGAGAACACTACAGCCAGTGCTAATTTTTCTTCAGATGAGTAGGAAATAGGGGGCCCTACAAGGTTCTTACTGACGTAGTAGATCACATGCTCGATACCATTGTCATCTTCCTGGATAAGGACTCCAGCGACCGAATAGGTGGAAGCGAAGATATACAGGATGAAGTCCCGATCAAAGTCGGGAGGGAGGATCAAGGGAGTGGATGTGAGAGCTTGCTTGAGGGCATCGAAAGAATCGTGAGCATAGGAATCCCAAACGAAAGGGATAGTAGATCGGAGGAGTCTAAGGAACCCATGTGCAGTGGTGGCGTAGTCAGGGACGAACCGTCGAAGAAAATTAGCTTTGCCTTGGAGACTTTGGAGCTGGCGAAGGGTACGTGGAATGGGAAGTTAAAGAATGGCTTGAACTTTCAAAGGGTCAAGAGTGATACCATCCTTAGACACGATGAAGCCTAAAAGATGGCCGGCAGGAACACAAAAGACGCATTTCAACGGGTTAAGGCGGATATTATACTTGCGACATCGGAGGAAAATGGTACGCAGATCATGGAGGTGCTGCGCCCGATGATTAGAACGTGCAGTGAGGTCGTCTAAATAAGCAAGGATAATGTGAGATAATTCATGGAAACAATAAGACATGGCCCGTTGAAAAGTGGCGTCGGAATTTTTGAGGCCGAAAGGCATGACCCGGTAAGCAAAAGTTCCCCACAGACTAATGAACGCGGTTTTGAGTTGATCGGCAGGACGGATAGCAATTTGGTTGTATCCGGAGAAACCATCCATAAAGGATAGAACCTCATGCCCTGCACACTCGTCAATGATTTGGTCAATGAACGGTGTGGGCAAGTTGTCTTTGGGACAAGCTTGGTTCAAGTCGCGAAAGTCCGTGCAGACACAGATGGTGCCTTGTTTCTTGAGAACGGGAACTGGGTTGGATACCCAAGTGGTGTATTCAATGGGTTAAATGAAACCAACCTGCTTGAGCTTATCGATTTCAGCTTTTATAGCATCATGTCTGGAAGGATGAATGGGTCTCAACTTTTGACGGACCAGTTTGGCGTCAGGCCATGTATTGATATGGTGTTTGACAATGGTGGGGTCGAGTCCGGGCATTTCAGAATAGGACCAGGCGAAAATATCGCGGAATTCTTTGAAAAGCTTGGTGTAAGCTTCGATTTCTTCCGGGGTGCATTGAGAGCCCAAGGTGATATATTCTTGGATACCTAGGGTGACTGAAATGTCGATTTTGATGGTAGGAGAGATATTGGCCATGTTTCCTTCTTCGAAAGCATCAGGTGTAGGGATGGGGTTTTTGAACCAATCGACTGCATTGGGGATGAAGTCTTTGCTTTCCACATCAAATTGGTCATGGCACTGCTGTGGGAGGAAGTATGCGCGATGGTGCATATCGTCCCATGGAAAGTCCGGGTTGGTCATGGCTTCCATAATGTCTTCATCGGATTGGAATATGGGAAGACTGGAGGAAGAGAGGTCACCCGAGGAGGTAGTGATGTGTGACGGGTCATCAGGAGGAGAAGGGCTCAGATGTGCAATATCAACAGATCCAAGGTTAGCTGAGGAGCCGAGAGTATCTATAGGTTGAAGGGTAGGTGAACTATCTCGCAAGGATGATGACAGGTATAGAATGGTGATTGACGACTCTGTTGGCTCGATAGTGGGAGGAGGAATGTGAATGGGAGTAGGAAGATCCTCTGGTCCTATCGAAGTGGCCTTGAATTGGCAGTACATGTCCAAAGAGGAACGATACTCGTCAAGGCGGGGACAGAGGTGGGTGTAATGGCCGTGGAAATCGCACAAAGCACAAGGGTGGTTTGTGTGCAAGGTTTTGAGTTTCGGGATAGAGTCCGAGATAGTGATGTAGACTTCGGGGATGTCAGAGTTGGGAAACATCTCATTAACCAGAATCTTGAGGTGCGGCAATTCAGGACACATATGGGTGGCGTGGCCGACGATATCGCACAAAGCGCATTGGATAGCGGGTTTTGGGGGTCGTGGAGGGGTAGGGGTTGTCGGGGCGGCCTGGTCCTGATGGGTTGCCCCCTTACGAGCTTTGCCTTTCTTTCCGGGGGCTGGCACCACAGGGGTAGGATCCTGTGGAGGTGCTGGGGGCCCGGAGGAAGTGAGGGGGACCGGTTGAACCGGTGTCAAAGCAAGGTAAGGTTTGGGGTGACCAGAAGCGGTAGCGGATGGAGTGTCAATGTACTAGATGGGTATACCGAGGGTTAGGTTAGGGAGAGAGAGGGTGGCCATGACGGGGACAGAAAATACTCCGGGAGGGGGAGCCAGGAAAGGTATCTGCCCAGCAGGGTAATGACCAGGAGGGACGGCTCCGAGATGGTTAAGGCCGGGGGGAACCGAGCCAGGAGGATAAAGGAGGTCAGGGATACCAGCTATAGGGGGAGGGCCAGAAGGAGGAGGTACAGCTGGCTGAGATGAATGGCTAGGAGTGGGGTGCGGAGGGCGAGGGGGAGGTTGCTGGCTAGCCGAGGCAGGCCGCGTAAGGGCAGCCTGAGACGATTGCATCATGCAAACATTCGATAAGCTGGGATCAGTGATAGGAGGAGGGCGAAGGTTAAGGAAAGTTCCAAGTAGGGAGGAATCTTTGTAAATGCCGGGGGAGACACTGGTCAAGGAATCGACGGTTTACTTGTTGGCTACAGAAGAGATGGTCGTCTCAGGTGAGGTATGAGATTGTGGCTCATGATATGTCAACTTGTCAATGGTGACTATCTTTCCATTATGGGGAAAAGACATCTTGCGGAAAACCGCGGATGGGACAGCAGACATAACATAGGTGTAGCTTCGCCCCAATAGAATGTTGTAATCTAGCAGGGCATCGATGACTTCGACGTCAACGCAAACAGTCTTCCCGGCGAGGGTGATAGGACAATTACGAAACAGGCCAATGGGCTGGGAGGCATGGTCGTCCCATGCTCGAAGGGTGATCGTGGAAGGGGCTAGCTCAGGGGATCCGAGTTGCTTCCAAACCAAAGCGGACATCACACAGGTGGATGCCTCCTCATCAATTATGCAACGGGAAACGTTGGCGTTCCGGATTTTGACTGGGATTTGGAAAGCGACGGAAGGAGGGAGAGGAGGATGGTCCAATTGAGTAGCGTCGAAAACAATCATTTGGTCATCAGCAGGATCTACAGCACCCACGGCAGATAGTAGAGCCTTCTTTTGGGAAGGGCATGACTGGAGGAGTTCCAGTGTGGAAATGGCAGCAGGGGATTGCGCCAAATCATCTACTATACTATACGAATGAGTAGCTCGACCAGAAGTAGCGTTTCGACGTAGGGGTCCCTTAGGAATATTGGTATGAACCTCAAATTTGGGTTGAGGGATGTGTAAGGGGCCACTGGATGTCGAAAGAGGCTCTGTAGAACCTGAAGACGGAGGCTCGGGGGGCAGACTGAGCAGGAGGCTTGGGGTACTAGCGAGACCGAGTTTGAAGGTGAAGATCGACGGGCGGGGTAGGATCGGAGTGCATCATAAGGATCTGGTAATCGGAGGAACCAGAAAGGGAAGGGGGAGTGGCGACCTGGCTTTCAGGCGGTTGGGTAGCCACGAATACTTGTTGAGGGAAGGGATCAGTAAACACAGCCGGTTGGGTAGTGGCCACATTAGGGGGAGCATGAGGGGAGGTGTGTTGTCCACGCAATGTGGCTTGAGACTCCCACATCTGCCGCATCTGGGGTAAGAGGGGACAATCGTGGGTGTAATGACCATAAACACCGCAACACGAACAAGGCTTATTTGTGCAGAGCGGCCTGTCCGGCTTGGGCTCAGTGCCCTGTTGCTAGTTGGCAGTGTTAGGGTCAACACCAGGATTGGGTCCACGGGTACCAGGGGCAGATTGGTTTGGGTTGCCTCTCCGCCTTCTTTGAGAAGAAGGGGGATTAGTCGCGCCCTGCTGTGCAAATACTTGCCCTGGAGGAGGCTGTAAGTGCTGTTGCGGGTTTGGAGGAGGCAAGGGAGATGGAAGCGCATATGATGGAGGAGCTGGCGCACTAGGCTGCGGATAAAGGTAGTGGTTAGGCTGGGCAACATTGAGGTAAGTAGGAGGTTGGGAAAAAGGAGGAGGCATGCCATATCCTGGATACATGCTACCGGGAGGGGGAAGAGTGCTGGAGGAGCTGGCCCCTCCCTGAGGCAGACCATAGCCCATAGGAGGTTGAGCGTACGGATGGGAAAGGGCTCCAACGATACCGTCGGCGGAATGAGATGCCCCCGGGGCATTAGCACCACCGGGCCTGGGGAGGTCAGGAAGAATGGTATAAACATAACCAGATTGAGCGTAGAACAAGTCATATTTCAAGGCTATTTGGAGGGCGGCTTCTTCGGTTTGAGGAAAATGGGAGGCGACATCCTTTCCGATGGGAGCCGGAAGGGTGTGAAGGAACCAGTCCATATAAACCCAATCTTCGAAGGGAGGGGCTCGACATAAGCTCTGTCTTCTTCGCCATTCTTGAACATGGGCGGAAAGGCGGGTTGAAGAGGATTGCTTGAAGGAAGTCAAGAGCTCCGTGCCAGTGTCGTATCGGAGAGGAAGCTGGAAATAAGACAAAAAGGCCTGAGCAAGGGTCGCAAAGGTGGTATGGGAAGAGGTGGCTTGTTCAACATACCATTTAGAAGCTTCGCCGGTAAGCGTGCGTTGGAACAAACGAAGACGGATGGAGTCATCGGTAATGGAATTGGAGTAACACCACATGTGGAAAGATCGGACATGATTGGTTGGATCTTCTCCAGCTTGGCCTTCGAATTTAGGGATGTCGGAAGGGAGCTTAGTTGGCATGGCAGGCCAACCAACATCATGGCGGATAGGGTCGTTGATCAACTGATTGAAATCGGGGAGGCTGAGGCCTGCAATGCACGGCAGCAAGGGGGTGGCCGGGGTCGTTCCTGTGGTGGTTCCGCTAGTATTTGGGCCGGCATTAGGGCCGGGAGAACCGCTAGCGTTAGGCCCTGGACCAGACATGGTGGTAGGGGGAGAACCAGGAGGAGAAGGGGAACCCGATGAATCAGGAGAGGAGTCGGAGTGTGGACTCGGAGGAGGACTGGCTCGACGACGGCAGGTCGGAGCAGGTCGATCGACTGGAAACTGAAGGTGAAGGCCAAGAAGTCTCCGGGAAAGGCGCCTTGGGGGTGCAATGACGACAGGAAGAAGGAAACCGACAGGGGCAGAAAGGGACAGAATCAATTGAGGTCAAGGGCAGAAAAGGTATAATGACAATTGATTTTAGAGTCTTTGCTAGGCGGTGTTAACCAGGCGCTTCTTCGCTTAGGGTCAGTGTGTGGCGTGCGTTAATTTTAATTTTTAAACCCTTTCCATTTTGAGAGGAAGAAAAAATTGTGCTGTGTAACTGAAAATAAACCTACAGAGAACAATATATAATGCTGAAATAACAGAAAAATAACAGCTACTTGTGCATCTATTTAACCCAAGAAGGCGGGTCTCTCAAAACTAATCTGAAAAGAAAGGGAAAAATCTAGGAAAAACACATGGAAAAGAGGCCAATAGATCTAAGGTCAAAAGGGACAGGGATCTAAAGGATAAAGCTGCTGAAAAGAGGTGCAGATCACAGCCAAAAGACAGAGGCAAGGTGGCTGGAAAAAGGAAGGAAATCAGCAAAAAACGGAGGGGGCAAGGTGGAGGCCCTAAAAGTAGATCCAAACAAATCTTCAGGAGGTGATTTGAGAGGTAGAAGAGCTGATTTCAATGGATCTAAAAGGGAGGTAACAGATCTGGAAAAAAGGAGGCTGAAGCTCTGAAAAACAGATGGCTGAAACAGCTAAAACTCTTCCAAAAAAAGTGGAGGGTACTAAAGCCCTAGGGGGCTAGGTTCCCACTTAGATGAGTAAAAACAGATCAGAACTTGGTCAAGGTGGGCTGAGACAGAGGCTGGAAGACCCTGACAGAAGCTGCAGTAGAACCTAGAAAAATTGTAGAAAAATCACTGAAAAACTGGTAGGTCACAGTTTCTGACCTGTTTTCAGTGCAGGTCGCAGAAAAGGGGCAGAAAAGTGTGACCTGGAGGTCCAGGTCGTAGTTTATGGGCCAAAAAGTGCAACCCCCCATTCTGGTTGTCTAGGCGACAGATGTTTAGAAAAGGTGCCGTCTCAGTTGCGGCTGGTGTCGCTTACCTGCGCAATAGGGCCAGAAACACACGGAAGTTATAAATTTTAATGTTTTAGGGTTTTATGTGAGAAAAACAACATAAAAATAGGAAAAATAAACAGCTGAAAAGAAACCCTAGGGTCTGAAGTAGCTGGATATGTAGGAATATGAAAAACGACAACGGTCGTAATTTAAAACCCGTGTGGAGTCGCCATTTGTTAGTATGAATCCTTTGTCGAAGTGTACGAAAAAGGACCACTTTAGCTACGCATAACTAATAGCCCTAAAGACAAAAGAGGCTGCCAATATCTTCAGATCTGCGGTTTCCAGGTCGCAGTTTTTGGGCTAAAAAGTGCGACCTCCCATTCCGGTTGTCTCGGCGGAAGATTTTCGGAAAAGTTGCCATCTCAGTTGCAGCTGGTGTCGCTTACCTGCGCAATAGGGCCAGAAACACACGGAAGTTAAAAATTTTAATGTTTCAGGGTTTTATGTGAGAAAAACAACATAAAAATAGGAAAAATAAACAGCTGAAAAGAAACCCTAGGGTCTGAAGTAGCTGGATATGAAGGAATATGAAAAACGACAGCGGTCGTAATTTAAAACCCGTGTGGAGTCGCCATTTGTTAGTATGAATCCTTTGTCGAAGTGTACGAAAAAGGACCACTTTAGCTACGCATAACTAATAGCCCTAACAACAAAAGTGGCTGCCAATATCTTCAGATCTGCAGTTAGTTGAACAAGAAAAGAGCTGCAAAAACCAGATCTATGCATGAAAAGACATTAAGCAGTAAAAACAAGGGTTTGCTCCATATACCAATAGACAAGACAAGAACAATTTTTGAAAGAATTTTTATATTAATTGGGCACCTGGGAGGAAAACAAGAAGGCGTATCCAATTCTCCTCGGTGGGATGGGTTCTTGGAAGTCCTCAGCACTTCAGATCTAAGATTTCTCTCTCTTGTTGGTGTAGAAAACCCACACAAAGAATGGAACTCAAAGGGAGCTCTTACAGCAAATGGCAGAAAATGGTGACCAAGTGTATAGATCCGGAGTGATCTAATAGGCAACAAAAGGTGAAGAATGATGGGAAAAACCCTCCTATTTATAACAAAATATTGGGTCATTCTAGATCTTGGTGCATGATTAAAATAATTTTAACCAAATCTAGATCCACCTTTTATGGAATATTTTATTATATTTGTTGGAGGGAAAAAGTATTTGACTTGGGTCAAATCCTTTTATTTGTCAAAAATAAATAAATAAATGATTTATTTATCTTTTTAAGGAAGCGGTTAGAAGATAATCAAATAAATAATGATTTATTTAATTATTTGTGGGTGATTTGGTCATATTTAACAAGGAATATTATCTAAATAAGATTAAATAATTATTCTTAGAAAATAATAAGATAAATAAAGGTTTATCTAATTAATTTCTTTGTTTTTGGGTTAAACATGACTAGGAATAATAATTAAATTATGGTTTAATTAATTATTCCATGAGGAAAATTAAACAAAATGGGTTTGTTTAATATTTCCTTTTGGGGTTTCCTGTTTTGACCATAGACAACCTAATAAATGTGGTTTATTAAGTTATTTTACATAGTGAAAGCAATTTTACTTAGGGTAAAATTGGTCTTACATGGTGTACTTGGGTCCATCTAATGATAATAGGTTAGATGACCAAAAAATGGTGTAACACCTCTCACAACT
>JAXQQM020057869.1:0-102350 GCA_034641835.2 Pinus albicaulis
TAGATACATTAACCATAGAATCCACATATAAACCAATACATTTACACATAAGATCTCAAGGAGAGAACCTCTTATTAACGAATTCAAAAGCCAACCCGGGATGGGACTACCACATTCCACCCAACCATAGATTGGCTAAGCCAAATCTCTCTTCAGCCAATCACCCCTACGCCATATTCTAAGCATGAATGTGGGACTCAAACCAAAAGAACCAACTAGGAAATCTCGAGGCTAAACCACCTCACCCTCATCAATAAAAACCATGATTTATCGTAATCCACACTAAATCACTAGGCCAAATCAATAAACACATAACAAGTTTTACCATTATCTCCACCTAATCAGTGGGCCAAAACAAGCATGGATTCCACCAGATTTCTCCACCTACACCTTGAGTAATTTTCCTATATCCTAGTATCTCGGGCTTTATCGCAATCCACAGTCTGATCCAGGGATTAATAGGCCCTAAACCGAGACACACTCTCCAGGATTTACCATATATCCCAACCTGGTATTCCTAGTCCTAATGGAGAGCACCCACCTCTCAGGCTTTACCACAATCCACACCGGATCACTAGGCCCTAAATTAAGAAAACACAATATCTGTCTTTACTGCAACCCACAGTCTGGTTTAGGATTTACTAGGCCATGTGTTCTATCACTCATAGATCCACCTCACTCGACTTTGAATCTATCCGGCAATCCAACTAAACCAAAACATGAGAACCCCATCCCACCATGGTTATCCAAAAATGGTAAGGATGGGATAAAAACACTATCACGCCTGGAAAAACCCATGCCATGATAGAAAATAACCACATGCAATACCATGAATGCCAAATCTAGCAAGGTAATCACACATGAAAATCAATACATGCAAAGAATCCTATTGTAGTTGCTTGATCCTGCTCTTCCTTGCTTGCTCCTTCCTTCCTCTTGCCTTATTTTCCTTTCTTAATCCAATGCCAAAGTGCTCCAAGAAAACTCTAAGTGACTAAGAGTGAGAGAGAGAGAGAGAATAAGGAGAGAGATCCAACACTAAACTAACAAAAGGTACCAATTGATCCTTAGAATCCTTTTTATCAGTCAGGCCTCTATTTTCTTCATTTTCCATTATTTGCCTTCATTTTTCTCCTCACATGCAACTTGTGACATTTCACCTTCCTTTTCTCCTATCTTCCATTATTTTCATAAATGAATGTGTCAAAAATGTCATTTTTCCTTTCCATTTCCTTTAGCAATAATAATTGAAATGAACACCCACAAGGATGTTTTTCCTGCCATTCAGCTTGGAATAAGTGTTCGATCACCCGTGGTTATTATTTTTTCCTTTATTAACTTTTATTACATGGAATTTTCACCATGGATGTTTTATTCTGGAAAACTTGGTAAGCATTCAATGGGACTAATGGCGCATGCATAAAAGCCCAGAATGTATGGATGGTTGATTGGATCATATGGAAAGCCATGTACATTATGAATTTGAGCCTCCACCTCCCCTTGGCTCAAGACCGAAGAATCCTACTCTAATAACTTCATGAGAATCCTAATGGTAATATGTTGTGTCTTGAGCTTATTGGTATTTTGGTATTGTGTTCCCCTTTATTGGTTTTGGAGTGCAAACTCCTTTTGGCATGGTGTAATCATTTTTGGAAACTACCTCCTAGCCAACAAATCCATTAACAAGAAGGTTTGTAGGATTTTGCAAAATAGTGGGCAACGATGTAATATTTCCATATAAATGAAAATTTTCAACTTGTAAAAAAAAATATGTATGTTAGAAGCCCATGGGGCAACTCAATTAGTGATCATCCTATTATGAAGTATCATGTAAACCAAAAAATTCAAAGTTTGAATTTCATGTGAGTTAAACTAAATAATAATAATAACATGCATTTGAGAATCTAAAATGAATTAGTAAAAAATAACATCAAACAATTAATTAATATGATAATACAATATATAATATTATATAATTTATTTTTAAAATATAATAAATATATAGATTAATAATATGTATGTGAGAAGAATTAAAAGAAAATAATACCAAAGAATTAATTAATATAATAATACCATATATTATATTATATGGTAAATTTATTAAAATATAAATATGACAAATACAAAATTTAATATGTTTATTTATAAAAATTATTTTTAAAATGTGATAAATATAAAAATTAACATGCATGTGAGATGAATTAATAATAAATAAAATTTACAAATTAATTTTTTAGTGGGTTCAATAGTTAAAATTGTGTTTTTCTTCTTAAAGGGTCAAAGCCAAAGGTGAGTAGAGTATGTATGCAATTCTTTAATTTGTAAGCTCCCTTCCAATTCCAAAATATAGACGCACCAACTTAATAATTATTGGGTAGATGGTAGGGATTAAACCTTCTCAAAATATCCACCAAATATTTTATTATTAGTTAGAAGGATTGAGATTTATCTCAAAAATAATTGTGTCATTTTTACTTTTAAATTAATTAATATACTAGCACAACCGCATTAAAAATATTAATGTGATTGATATAGTCGAAGGCTTCAAAATGACAAGCATAAAACGATGATGATAATAATAATAATAATAATAATAATAAAACCTATTGTAATAACAAAAATGAGCTTATAGTTTGGTTTATACATCTAGTTGACTTTGTATTTTGGAATTTATTAGTTGAAATGTAAATTAGGTGCCTTATTTTCAATAAGCAAACGGCAAGATCTATGTGTAGCGGCAACTGATCAAAACATGTAATGTCATTAAGCAAAGAATAACTCAAGTTTACTTTAAAGCAAGTGTAACCGTAAAAGATCTAAATGGCCTTGGTCTCACACAAGATGATAAAGTTGTCATAAAAGAGGATTTTGAAGCTAAAATGAATGCAATAAAGGTTGTTTTGAGAATATTTGATTGCCTTAATAATTTATTAAAAGTGGAAATAGGGAGATGGCTTGCATACTTTCTTAAGGACATTATAGAGCATAACTAAATAACTAGATAATAATGTGGCATCCTATGTAGAATTGAACGTTGAGTATTCGCATTAAGCCTGAAGGAGGAAATAACTATTGTCCCACTTCGTTAATACACCAAATAATCGGTAACTCAAGCTATAGTCATGTTCTCTAAAACTCCATAAATATAAGAACAATAAACATAGCTAAGCCTTCCGATGCATTCTTAGCTAGCTTGGACATGTTATATATCAAGGTTTCTTCCACAATGGAAGGGTTCAAAATCTACACCCTTCTAAATTATAGAGATTGAAACTCCTAATTTTAATAACTAAATGACTTCTTTCCCCATTCATTTTCCTTTGCCTCAATGTTATGCTCAATTAGTTTTCATAGATTTATACTACAAGTTGGAAAATGGAAAGTGGTAGCCATTAATCTTATATTCCTTTCTTGATATTTACTTGTGAATCTTATTTATCTTCTTTATGCTCTTTAGTTAGATATTTTCATCAAACAATATAAAAAAATAATAATAGCAAAAATAAAGGACACAAATATTAGGCTCTCGACCAGGGAAAAACCCCTCTAAGGGGAAAGCCCCCAAACTCTTATCTTCTTAGAATTTGCTTCAAATGATGATGATGATGATGATGGTTAACGTCCACTAAGACTAAACTTTTGTCTATCAGACCTATAATTTTCTTAATTCTTAATTTTTTGGCTTCTTTTCATTCTTGGCGAGATTGGTGTTGTAGCTTTCATTTTCTTCTCTACGGTCTTCCAACTTCCTTTATCTTGCACCTCCTTCATCTCTTCTAATTCTTGGGACACTGGTGGCTTATCTTCAAGATCTGGGAGATCTGCTTTGCTGAAAAATGAAGATTTCTTTTGCACATTATTCGCATCCTCATAATTTTTGATGCTTGAGGGGCTATCGAGTTCATTTTTTTGTTGTTGGGCAGGGCTTTCCCCCTACTTGTCTTGAGGGTTGTTTATTTCTTAACTGATTTCTTGTGATTCTTAGTTTTCTGGAGAGTATTCTTCCTTGATGACAGTGTAATGTTCCTTTTGTGCTCCTTCCCACCATGTAGGTCTATGGTGATTCTTTCTAGCAGAATTTTTCTGGGAGACTTTTGGGCAATTTTTGGCTAGATGGCATGTCTCAAAGAAGGATCGACATCTGAAGAGGACACTTTCACAGTCGAGTTTCTAGTTCCATATATATTCTTTGGTTGTTAGGATTATTTTAGCTGGGAATCGAGCGCTGAAATCCATTTCTACACAGATGCATGCATAGGTGGTTCTGACATATTCCTCTGTTTCTGGGAACCTGCAGTAAAATTTTCCAATTTTATTTCCGATGGCTTGTAGCAAGGACAGATTCCAGAGATGAAAAGGTAGGTTTGGAAATCTAACCCAAACTGGTGCTAAGGTTATGACTGTTGTTGAGGGGTCGAATGATGGGTCCCATGGCTTCATGAATAGGTCTGAGTTTTCCCAAAACCAAGGTCCGGAATCTAAAATGCATTATCTGCTTTTAGATTTTTCAAAATATACTATAAAGAAACCCTTAGCACAGGGGTAGATATTAATTTCATCAGAAATGACAGGTTTCCATACCTCCGAGATCCAACTATGGAGAGTTGTCAACCGCGGCCAAAAGCCATTAAATCGGTAGATTAAGGCACTTTCAGAAAACTTCAAGGCCTCATCTAGTGAGGCCTTGACCACTTGCACAGTGGGAGCTGGGGCTTCACTGAAAATATGGGCAGGAGCTTGACTCTTAGAGGCAGACAGAATTGGGTCAGCAATTATCTTCGTGAAGCTGGGAGCCATACTAGACCCAAAAATATAATGGAAGAGATTTCACACAGTAGACCCGAAAGATTTTAAATGCTTCGCATCGTATACTCGAGAGATGAATCGATATAAATGAGGGTTTTTAAATACCTCATACCGCAGACTCAGTCCGGAGAAATCCCCTTTGTTCACTATAAATCTCAAATTGAGAGTTTCAGGCTTCAAAATCAATGTATGGCGTAGTGAAACAAAGATCGAGCTCAAATTCTGAAAAAATAACCACGTAGAAAAGTTTCAAATCATTCACAATGGTTTGAAAGTCTGTTTTAAACCATCTCAAAAATATTGAAAGCTAATTAATCAGATTACGGGAATTACATAATGTTCAAGATAAACATCGAACTCAACAAAGTGGAAATAATCTCAAACCAGAAATCTAGCACAAATATCACCTAAGGACCATGGTCATTGATACACATTCTCAGTATTTAGCTCAAAAATCAAAGTTTTCATAATTTCTCTAAACCAGGACAAAAACGTAGAGCTCGTCACCAGGATTCCAACGCAACTCGTTTCATCAAAATCCTAGTTCGTATGAGTAAGTTATGGTCTGTTGTCCGTTTACTCAAACAACTAAAAAAATTGCAGGTTGCTGACATGGTAGCTCAGTCAGTAAAAAGGAATCTTCTAAAATATTCTACAGATTTCTGCCAATGAGGCTATGAGTGGCACTTTCTAATTCGCGATTTTGGTCTATGTGGGGGTAAATTTCCTAATGATTCTAAGGTGGAAATTGTGTTTTTATTTATTTATTATTTAATTATGAGTTTATATATATATATATATTTATTTATTTATTTATTTATTTAATATAATATATGTTATTACATATTTTATATATTATATTATATAATACTAAGGTCCATTCAAATCATGCCAAAGGTTCCACATATAAATGCCAAAGGTCTTATCATAAATCATAGTGAAACGGTTTATCAGATGCCAAGGTCCATTCAAATCATGCCAAAGTTTCCACATATAAATGCCAAAGGTCTTATCATAAATCATAGTGCAACGGTTTATCAAATGCTAAGGCCTGTTCAAATCATGCCAAAGGTTCCACATATAAATTCCAAAGGTCTTATCATAAATCATAGTGCAACGGTTTATCAAATGCTAAGGTTCGTTCAAATCATGCCAAAGGTTCACGAATGTTTCATTGGGTCCGCATATTTTAACATATTGTAAGTCAATTATACCATGGTCGTTGAATATTAATGTTATGGTAAGTTTATCAAATGCTAAGGTCTGTTCAAATCATGCCAAAGTTTCATGAATGTTTCGTTGGGTCCACATATTTTAACATATGGTGAGTCAATTATACCATGTTCGTTCAAATCATGCCAAAGGTTCATGAATGTTTTGTTGGGTCCACATATTTTAACATATGGTGAGTTAAAGGTTCATGAATGTTTTGTCGGGTCCATGTATTTTAACATATGGTGAGTCAATTATACCATGGTTGTTGAATATTAATGTTATGGTAACAAGGAAATGGGGCAAGGTTGGGTTTGAACCCCAGACCTCCACCCCACAAACTAGCCTTCTTACCGCTATGTCATGGAGCGTGTTTTAAAAGGACATGCCGCTCACATTTACTTAACCGTTCAGCAGTGGGTCCGGTGGAGCGCGGAGGTGCCAGCCCCTCCACCATGCGACCAAGCACTACGACCAACGCAAGGGCTAACTATTAATTGCACTTAGCGCTAACCCAAAATTAATGAATTTCATTTAACTTAAGATAATTGCAGTTTAGTCTAGTGGAATTTTAGGGGAGCACACCAAACTTGGCGGAGTGTCTATTTTTAGAATTCTAACTGGCAAACTTCCAGAAATAGTGGAGAAATTGGGGGAAATATAGTTTTTTCCATAACTTAGGAAATTTTCACCTAAAAAGATCTTAGAAAGAGGCATTATTGGCTAATTGACATGCTAGGAACTCAGTGAAGTAGGTTGCAGAGGTAGAAGAGGTCATCTACAGGTGTTTTTGTGCATTTGAATATTTTTGAAGCCTAGGGCCACCAGGTGTTGGAGGCATTGCCAGAGCATCCAGAATCCAAATTGAGCAAACAAAAAGTCATTTATGGTAGATTTTGATGTTTTAAACTCATTGGAATAGGTTCCAATAGCATTTGAAGCTTGTAACAACAATTTGAACACACTTGAATCTAATACAAAGGCCCACACTATGAAGCTGGACCAAGAAGACGTAGCCCAGGAGGGGTGAAATCCTTCAAAAAAATTCGGTGTATTGATCTCTATTATGTGTGTTTGTTGTGTTTATATTTTCTATTGTTCAGTCATTTAAAATTGTGATTTTTAAGTTTATGAAAAACACTAAATTTCACCAAGTAAATTGAATTGACAATCACATGCTCATGGACAAACTCTTGATGAATAAGCAAACTAAAGCAATGAGAATTTTATATTTGGAAATGATACTAGCACAAAAATAACTAGAAATCATTTTCAGGTCATACACAAAGACTGAAAACCCTAGACCAAGTCCTTATCCTAATACCAAGTCAACCCTTCTTCTAGTTCTTCCTCGATTTTGCACCAAATTGTTATACATGTTAAACACATACATGGTGTATGAGAAAGATAAACACACACACAACAAGAAACTCAACACACAATGAAGGATAAGCATGTAGCTCTCTTATTATTCCATTATACATTTATTATTCCATTATACATTATGTACATTTATAGTATAATGGTATGACTCTTGGTTTCACATTCCAAGGTCACTTGGACTCCATTGTGAATTTTCGCATTCCACACCTACCCATGGAGGATTAGGTGTTCCAACATTCCCCCCCCCTAATCCGAAGGGGTATGTGTGAGTCCAAGAAGAGAGTTGTAATACAAATCTACAAAGTATACATGGTAGCACTTGGGCTGAATCAACTCTCTGAAATGTTGGCAAAAAGAGGTGGTTTAAGGATGACCACCAACACTGGAACGTAATACTTGTTGCAGTTCCCTGAACTCTTCCAAAACTGGCAAGAAGCTGAAAGCTTCTGCTAGAGGAATTGTCCCTCATAAAAAAGGGAGACCTTCAACCTAAAAGAAGGGAGGTCTACAACCTGTGATGGTTTAAGGATGACCAACAACACTGGAATGCTTGAAGCATTTCCTGGAACTCAACCAAAGCTGGAAAGAAGCTGAAGGCTTCTGCTAGAGGAAGTGTCCCTCATATATGAAAGGGAGACCTTCAACCTAAAAGAAGGAAGGTCTACAACTTGTGATGGTTTAAGGCTGTCCACCAACCAAAGATGATGGTTTAAGGCTGTCCACCAACCAAAGATGATGGTTTAAGGCTGTCCACCAACCAAAGGCATGCTCATGGGCATCCGTGTCTCTGGCTACATCTCTGAATCTGGAATGACAAATTGTGGCTCAGTCTCGCTTGAACTGTTGTGTCTCTGGCTACAACTATGAACATGGAATGAGAAATTGTGGCTCAGGCTCGCTTGATCTGACGTCGAAGCTTGTACATGACCACCATTTCCCCCCCTATTAGGGACAATGTGAGATGATGGCGAAAACTCAATTGCAAGTTTGCTCAATATTCTAGAATATGCTTTGACATGCGACTTAAACATCTTCTTGGCTGTTGATGCCCATTGCCAAGAAGTGATCCATCCAAGATGAATCTTTGTTCTTGCAGGAGGCTTGTTTCTGAAGCATCTGTCTGAAGAATGGTTGTGACGACCACAGTGCTTGCATGGATGAAGATCAAAACAGTGATCTTTCATATGGCCAACTCGATCACAATATTGGCATTTTACAATCTGTTGTTGTTGTGGAAGTGGAGCAGGATCTGGAACAGCTGCAGGTGAACTGTCATACAGGAATCCGGGACTCTGAAATATGATGGGCTTGGTGTAGTCTGGAATATGAAAGGACACATCCTTTACATATCCAAGACTAGTTCTATGCTTGTTGTGGACAAGCTCTTCCCAAGGTCTGATGATGGGCTTGAGAAGTGCAGGTTGAACTGCTGCATCTTCATGTAAATATGCTCTTGTACAAGGAACTGAATGTGATTCGACTGCAACTTTATATTCTTACTGCTGATGAGAGTCCTTCTCAATTTTCTGAACAGAAATAGGTTCAGAATGATGACTCTTTTGTTTTAATTCTTCTTGCTGGAGCTGAGATTCAAGCTGCAGAAACTCAATATTTTCATGTGCATTTTGCAGACAAATTTTAATGTTCATGAGAGTGCTTTTGTTGATTTCTACCATCTCATCAATAGTGGAATGCATTAAGTTATTCAATAATTCTAATATATTACCTATTTGATCCATTTCACAATGCGACAACAACAACCAATGTGCAGTAATTCAATACAAATGTCTTCTTTCCTTTACAAAGGACTGCTTTTATATAAAGCAAGATCTGGAACAAAAATATAAAAAAACCCTCTTATTCCAACTTGACACTTCCTGGAACCATGAATTATACCATCTCATCAGTTTGGAGAATTTCTATGCCTCCAACAACAATTTAGATGGTAAAATTCCAACAGAATTTGGAGGTTGTTCTAGCCTTTCAGTTCTGGACTTACCTAAGAATAAATTTTCAGGGACAATTCTAAGAAGCATTAGAATATGTGAGAAATTGGTCAGCTTGGACTCAAAACAAAATGAACTGAGTGGGGCCATTCCTTTTGAACTTGCTGCAATTCCTGCTTTAGCCATGTTGGATCTATCTCAAAACCCTTTGACAGACATTATATCTCCTAAATTTGGAAATTCCATGACTCTTGAGATTTTCAATGTGTCATACAAAGATCTCTCTAGTCCACTTCCAATTCAAGGGATATCTAGGTCTTCCAACCTAGATGCATTTTTTGGTAACCCAAATCTCTGTGGAGGTATTTTGGTTAATTGCCACTTTATTACATACATCCTGCTACTGCCCAATACAATAGATAAAAAGGGACCTAGGATTTTGGCCTGCCTTCCCACATGTGGATGTATCAACCGCATCCACAATGATAAAGGGATTCTTCACCACTCAAATGCAAGCACCCAAGAAAGATGTGCATCCAACTTCTGTGCAATGGATACATTGTATGACATGGATTTGTTATCAAAGATAGTGTGTGCCATTCTTGACAATTCAAAAGAATGGCATCAAGCAATTTCCCAGGCTTGGAAATTAGGAGATGGAGGAATGGTCCATGTGCAAGGCATTGACCGTAACAAACTCAAACAAATTTCTTTGTAAAGAAATTTGTTAATTCTCAATTGCATGGCAAGCTACCCTTTCATAGTTTGTCGAATGCAAGCATCGCAACAACTATAGTGCAATAATGCTATCCTACACATTCTTGCCATCAATGGCTTCAAAGCTACTTAGCAATGCAGCTGAGCAGATGCATCTTCGTGACAAAGTTGAAAGAATGTTTTCATAGTCTCATTTGTGAAAGGTTGTTACAAATATCAATTAATTTCTGAAGATGTTGCTGATTTTTTTGATGGAGTAAGTTTTGAGGAAGGAGTCGTAAAGATAATTTTATGGAAATTCTAATATAGAGAAATTAGTGTTGTAAGTTTTAGAATATTCTAGCTGGGACATGGAGATGATGTGTTGTTTTCATGGATTCATGTGTGTTAATGGGGCAGAAAGACGAGAAATGTTACAGAATAATATTATGTTGCCATGAACATGAGTTTCAGAAGTAACAAAGTAATTCTTCTATTTTCTCAAGTAACAGAAAAATGTTTTCGTATTGTGATGAAATATGAGTTGTTGATCTCTCAATAGGTAGGAGCAAGGTCCATCGGTAGCTCTACCTACCTTTTCATTTTCACCTTCAAACCATTCGACACGATGATTGTTCCAAGGTCATAGAATAATATCACTAGTAAGAAACAACATCGTTCCCTTTAGGGTGATGGACCTTCAACATTTTTTTGTGTTACAAAACTTGGAAGGTTTGACCTAGATTTATTGGTCACATCCATCTTGACCAATAAAATAGGCCAAGATAATTCGGTGATGAGCCAAAATCACTACCCTAGAGTCTTAATTGCTGGAAGCGAGTTTGACCTATGAGTAATCAGTGATCGGTTGTGTTTTAAATTTTTACCAATGAAATGATTGTATACTTGATATTTTTTTGTATTATCGTGTTAGAAATAATTCTTACATTAAATTGGTTTATTGGATTCAATTGGATTGTTGGTGATTATGAGTTATTGATTCTATTGGCAAGTCTTCTTAATTTTGCAAAGGTTTCATCAAGTGGACAAGTTTGATATACGATTGTTGGATCTTTAAAAAAACCGTGCATGTTTCTTATGTTTGTCTCATCCTTCTCTTTTTTGATTGGGGATTTCTCTGGATTTTCTATGGATTTCTCTTCTCATTAGTGATGGTCGTATTTCTTGTTCAATTTTGCCTTGAAGCCTGGTATTGAAGCAATCTTGAGAAATGTGAAATTGAGTTTGTTGAAGCTCTACATGTAGCAACAGTGCAAATACAACATTCTGAATGTTGGCTTCCTGATTCCTTGTTGAGACAAATTAGTGGTGGCACTCAGAGTGGAGCTATTTGTTGTGACTGATGAAACCTTTATGGATATTTTTATTGCACCTAGTGTTGTGTATTTTCTTAGGAATGAACGCCAATTCATGCAAAAGCATCTGAATATTTTACAGTATTGCTTGAATAAAATTTGGAATCTTGCTCGTGCAATTTTAGTTGGATCGGTATGTCAAATCTATCACTATGCATATCACATCTAGTGGTTGTGACTAGCTTTGTGGACTTCTTTGCATGACATGAGTCTTATCCTGTGATTCGATCAACAAGGCATGGGTTTAGTTTCAAGTGAATGATGTTGAAAATATCAAGCATGTCATTGGGGTTTACCAGATTCCAAAAATTTGTGAAGAAGGTGACAAGTCACAAATCCTCTTCCTCCAGTCGCAAAAAATCAATCAAAATCCAATGCTGAGAAAATTTTTAAACCCTCCTTGATAGCCATTGAAGAAACTCACACACTTTGCACACCAATTATAAAATTATTTCTTTCACTTGAGAGTTCACAACAATTAAATTAAAATTAGACTCACCTCAATTGTTTTTCATTGTCCATTCAGCATACTTTGCACCATGCACCTCATGGTGCAATTGCTAGTTAAATATATTATCTAAATTCCATCGGCGAAAAAAAAAACACAAAAAGTACTACACATGTCAATCATTTAAAAGGAAACTTTGAAATCAGATAAGAATGTTAGCCAATACAATTTATTGATGACACTAACAAACTACATCAGAGCATTACCCAAAACATTTTTTGTAGAACGATAACAAACTAGATAAGAACATCAATAAGACAATAAAAGATGCAACGGATCCGTAAGAGAATCGATGAGATGGCCAGAAGCAATTCCGTACGGGAGTGGATGAGAAGGCAGTTGCGGAATGCGTTCAGTTATATAGTTTAATTGGAGAATCAATACGATGCAGAAGGAGTTCAGTTTTAGTTGCAATACATTTCGGAGGGCAGTTGTGGCGTGGGAATCGCCTCCAACGGCACCGCCTTCTCCAGTGTTATTCCAAACCTGTCGCTCATATCAACTTGGTCGACACTCATGCCCTCAGGCAGAGCCCACTCGAATTATTAAAGGAGAGACGCCAATAGCAGATGGACCATCCGACTGGCCAAGGGAAGTCCCATGCACATTATCCTTCCTGATCCGAACGGAATCAACTCGAAGTTTTGTCCCTTGTGGTGAATTCTCCTCCTGTCCACCGTGGGCTGTCTAGAAGCAGGTATGGAAATCAGAAGCTCTTCCCAAAATAAAATAAAAAATTCATTTTGACCTTAGCAAAGGGGAAGACCC
Source organism: Pinus albicaulis (assembly GCA_034641835.2). NCBI lineage: Eukaryota > Viridiplantae > Streptophyta > Pinopsida > Pinales > Pinaceae > Pinus > Pinus albicaulis. The sequence goes on from JAXQQM020057869.1 coordinate 12,696, forward strand.
TGACGGCAAATAACTTGCAAAAGAAAGGCATCCAGGGGGCCTCTCATTGTCCCCTCTGTAATGCTACTGAGGAATCTATTCAACACCTCTTTGTCGCTTGTCCCTTTGCTCAAAACTACTGGAAATTTATCACTTCTCCCCTTATCATGGACCTCTATTACAGACTCCATATCTATGTGAAAAAAGAAACATCCTTACATAAAAATAAAAAATAAAAAACAAAAAAAATTAAAAAAAATAAACATAATAAATAAAATTTAGGACACTTTGCCTTATGTCCTCCTTTGGAACATATTTCTCATGAGAAACAAAGTCATCTTTCGAGATCAAAAACCTTGTGTGAGAAAGGTCAGAGTAAGACCTAGAGCCTTACTGTTACACAGCAATTTGTCACTGTCCCTGCCATTCCCCATCCCGCACATTGGAGGGCTCATTCCGTGACCTGTGAGCATAGACAAGACTTGAAAATACTTTCATTGCATCCCTCTGAAGATGAGCTTTCATTTCCCTGAAGACATCTCCCTGCAAAAAACCCTAAAAATAGCTCTTTTTCCATTGGCGTAGTTCCACAGTTCAGCTCTTGCGCCAAGGGGGAAAATCCTCCACAGAGGGCGCACCAATTGGCGCTCTGTCATAGAGCCGCACCCGCGCCAACCATATTAAGAGGTGTTTTTTAAAAATAAATGGCGGAAGTTTCATCCTAACAAATTCCTGGACTGATAGCTATCTTGAGTTGGGAGGTTTGGCTACGGATTTCCATAGAGAGGAAGTGGTTTTCCACCTCTCATGGAAGCTTCCTTGATGATAAGGCCAATCCCACGATTATAGGGATCCCAACTCCCCTTTCTCCATCTATAAAAGCTTGCACACCTCCATTGCAAGCTAGTCTTCAAGTCCCCAAGAGCTTTCATATCCTTATGCTGCAAGAGCCTTCTTGATTCCCTTAAGGCCAAATCCAAGCAAGGAGACTATTGTCAAGTATCCAGAGAGAGAGGCTTGTCCCATCCTTGACAGGCTTTATCAAGACATGTTTTTCTGACGACTCGCCAAAGGAGAGCGCTGCGTCGAAGCTATGGTTGTATTCTTCTTTTGACTCATTAATGATAAGCGACTATTGGTTATGGTTCCACTCTTGTTCTTGATTATGTTCATGAGTTATGTCCTCTTCGACTGACATATAGTTGTATATACTGGATTTTATGCTTGTGTTTGTGTTGTTTCTTGCATGTGCAGGTGTTCGATCACGGAGATCGTGAGGATTGTGATCTGCCAGGGTGAAGGAACGGGAGCACTACCTCTTCTACAGACGACAGCGTTGGATTCCAGGTAAGCCTTCATCGCAAGTCGGTTTATTTGCAATTAGGAACCTGCACTGTGGCATGTTTGATTGTTGCTAGACCTGATCTGGGCTAGTAGGGATCGCCTCTGTCCGCAGAGGGGCTTAACCTCTTCAACAAATTGGCGACTCCACTGGGGATCGTTAGCTTGTTGTCGTTCGTTTTATAAGCTATAGATGGAGCCTGAAGTTGACCAGATAGCCTTCGAAATGCTATTTCTCTGCATTAGCGAAGTAGATCAAAGTTGCTTCAATCAATCTCCAGTTTAGTTTGTAAACTGAACGCTTGGAGCTTTGTCTTGTGTTTTCGATTAATTCTTGATTCTGCTTGCTTTTGCAGCTCTTTGCGCTGGCTCTTTTTGTGAATTTTGCTTTTGGATAGCTTGATCATCACTGGTCTTCTTGTTGGATTGCTCTTTTTTATTTTTGACTGGTAAACTCGACTAGCGCGCTTTTCAGCTTGACAGTCACGCCCATTGGCGCAGGTTGCTAGTGTATTACCCGCGCCAATTCTATTCTGGCGCTAGTTTTAGCCTTACAGTCGCGCCAATCCTGTAAGGTACTAGGGTTTACTCTGTTTTGAGCTTTCTGAGCTTGATCTGTGTCTATCTCGCTTTGAGCCTAGATCACAAGGTTCATTTGAGTCTTGGAGATTCTGCTTGAAGTGGTGAAGTCTGGTCTTGGTTGGGAGAAATTCTTTGTTTTTTCATTTTCAGGCGTTGGCGCTTGTTTTCAGTTAGCAACCCGCACCAATTGGCCATTAGCGCTAGTTGTCAATGTGCAAGTCGCGCCAGTTGGCGCTAGTTGTCAATGTACAAGTCGAGCCAATTTCAGGATGTATGAAAATTGAGACTTTTTCCCTAAATCCTTCACCAGTGTGTCTTTCCCTTCCGGTCTTTTCACTGTATGAGCATAGATTACATTGCTCAATGGTTGGAATGTCTTCTTTCCATGATTGTTTGATGTAAAAGGGAATGAATCCCTTGCTTTGATCTCTTGCTTTGGAAGTCCTCTTTGTGTTTGACCTCATATGTCTTGTCGCCTTTTGAGGGATTTCGTGACAAAGTGTTCGAAACAACGATTGCATTCTTAGTGTTTGTTTACATCTCTTTTGCGTTCATCCTTCATTAAGAAGATTTGCATTTATTTAGTTTTTTTCTCAAAGTGTTCTTTTTGTTAAAATGCATTAGATCACATTGCATTGAAAAGTATTTTGAGATTTATCATTGAACTTAGATCACATTGTTTAATGATTGAAAGCTAAAAATCGCTATGAGTGCATTCTCTTTCATTGAAAGCATGCATTAAGTAGATTCTCATTCCATCGAAAAATGCATTGAGTGCATTCTTATAATTTTAAAAGGAAAAGGAAATTGTGCATAGATTACAATTGCATAGTTTTCGAGAAAGAGGCATTTTGCATAGATTACATTGCATTATTCGCATCGTTGAATGTTTGAAATTACTTTTGGATAGTGAAATTCATCTAGTTTGGAAAATATTTTGTTTGCAGTGTTGTTTTACGTTGCATCATTGTTTGAAGCTCTTCCCTTAACTAGATAGCATTCATCGAATTGAAGCATTTCTTTTGTCATATAGCTGCATATAGGAGATTGAGACGTAACACTTGCTAGGGCCTGAAAACTGAAACGTAATTGAATATAAACTTTAAAATTCATTCAATTTACACTAAGGCAGCATTGAAACATTAACGAAACACATTTAGAGGTCTAGGCTAGAGACGTGTTCCGACGTCTTTAAACCTAGTAGTTGTCGTTCCCCTCTTGGCTTTAGACAGCGCTAGTATGGACTTGTGCTCCCTATACCATCGCGTATATAAAGGGAGACCCCACTAGGTTTCAATCCTTTATCCATAGGAAGCCGAGTCTGCCACCCTATACCCGTGATACATCGGACACAGCATTCGGGGAGATTGCCTGCACATACCATAAGTCCTTGGTTGATTTCTCTTTCATTTTGAAACCAAGGTGTATATTGCAGTTCACGGTTATTTGGTACAACCTTTGCCTAGTATTCCTGAGTAGTCTTTTGATATTTTCTGACTCTTTAAATTTTAAAGGATCATCAAGCGCTTGTCCTTTCACGCTTGTTTCAAAACTGAAAGAGATAGAGTCACCTTTTGCCTGTTTCTCGACTCTTAAAAGATGAAACGGTAGAGTTTTGTTTCAATGTTTTAAAGTGCTTCGCCCCTGAAATATTCACGAGGTTAAAGTTAGTTTCCTTAGGGTGTTAAGAAGATCATTTTCGTTGCAGCAACTTTCCCGGAGTTACCAACGAGAATTTACCTAGGATGGAATGGTCCTTTTCCTTTTTTTGGAAATGTTGGTGCTCCTTATATGGCAACATTGTCCCTTCCTGGGTTAACTGTTGGGTTGCCTGTTTGGTTGTTTTCAACCTCTGTGGTCCCGAATGTCTCCGCTACTGTTCAATCAGTTCCTCCGCCTGAACAACATCATGTTGATTCTAAGGTGGACCTCTCCCCTTCTTCGCCTGTTTCTGTGTCCTCCTCTTCTACTTCGCCTAGTGAAAGTTTGAATTCGAGTAACCAGATGGCTAAGAAGAAGAAGAAGAAGACAAAAAAGGAGAAGTCTGATAAAGGAGAGGCTAGCTCTACCGCTATTGCGCCTAAGTAGTCTCCTCTTGATAAAACTTCCAACCCTCCACGGAAAGTCAAGTTCCCTTGCATGTTGTGCACGGGAGACCATCTTCTTCGAGATTTCCCTGGCATTCCCAAGGTGCTCAAAGTATGGTCCAATGGTCACCCGCCATTTCCTTTGGCTTCCGAGAGTCAGGTTGGGGGCACGTCTTCAGCTGCTGTTGGTAAGGTTCCTAAGAAGTAGGGTAAGCTCACCAATCCCTGTAAGTTGTGTGAAGGGCACCATGCCATTCACCTTTGTCCGTATATGGATGAAGCCAAGCGAGTTTTGGAAAATTCGGCTTTTTCTACACCATGCCTTCCAGCTGGTTATAAATAGCTTTCTTTGAGTCCGCCACCAGCTGATCCTACGATTGGTCAAGAGTCATCCTTGGTCAATCCTGCTCCCCCGGAAATTCAAATTCAGGAATCCGTTCCCGACCAACCATTGGACGTGGGATCGGTTGAACTGGCCCCGTCTACGATGCACCAGGTCTTTTCCATTGAGAGTGGACCTCACACCCCTCAGGTTCTTCGTGTTTCTTCAGATTCCTCGGAATTGGAGAAAGATTCTCCTATCCCCGCATCTCAAGAAGCTGCTCCTCCGCCTCCCGTGATAGAGGTCCCGGAGGATACTCCTCCCACCTTCGAGATGGAGGTTGTAGAGGATGCTCCTTCTTATTTCGTAACACCAGGGGAAGACCATCTCGATTCGATGGTAGCCCCTCCAAGTAGTTTGGTCGCTTCCTTTGACTGGAGTCGATTTGCAGGATACCGCCTTCCATCTTATGTGCCTTTCGAGATCACAGTACAGGCTTTTGGTCTAGTCGTACCCAGCACCATTATAGACGAAGGTGCATCTATTAGTATTCTATCCTCAACTACTTGGCAAGATTTTGGCTCGCCACTGCTTGCGCCTGTTACACAGAATCTGTTGGCATTTAACAGAAGAACGAGTCAACCATTAGGGATCTTTCCAAGGTTACCTATTACTTTGGGAGGTAAAACTATCCATATGGACGTGATGGTTGTTCCAGGCCCCTTGGATTTCAATCTGCTCTTGGGGCGCGATTACACCTATGCCATGGGAGCTCTTGTCTCCTCCCTTTTTCATGTGGTATGTTTTCCGCATGAAGGACGGATTGTGACCGTTGATTAGCTGTCGTTCTTTGGTCCTGATGTGGCAACTGGCCCGCCATCATCCCTTCCTGGTTTTTATCCACCCGTTGTATCTGCCCCACCGCAGGTCAACTATGTGGCTACCTACCCTGTGCCTGTGCTTAGTGATGATGCCGTCGTGCATCAGGTGCTGGGGGCATTGGGTCCTGACTTCCAGGATGTTTTTCTTCCATCGGGAGTGGAACTCTTGGAAGCGATGACTTCTTGTTCATTATGATGAGGTCGTTCGGAGCACAGTTCGTTTTCTTGTGTCAAGCTCCTTAAAAAATGAAACAAGCTGGTCGGAGCAGAGTTCCTTGTCTTGTGTCTAGCTCCCTAAAATATGAAACAAGGTTGTCGGAGCAGAGTTCCTTGTCTTGTGCCAAGCTCCTTAAACCATGAAATAAGGTGTCCTGAGGATAGTTCTTTTAATGTGTCAACCTCGTTAAAACAATGAAACACTTTCCCGTTCAATTTGAGTCTTTGATAAGTTCTCGTAAAATACCAGTCAAGTATTTTCCTTAATCTCGTAACTTGAACCTTCACTCCATCTACCTTTCATATGGATTGAAGATTGGGGGGCGTGTACCTCGAATTGAGTCACCATGCTGGGGGCATGCTTAATTTTTTCAAGCATAGTTTGTTTCCATTTCAAGCTTGTGTAAAAATGAAACTGGTTTCAAGCATAGTTTATCTTTGTTTCAAGCTTGTGTAAAAATGAAACCTTTCCCATTTTACCTCTTGTGATTGCCATTTTATCAGCATGTTTTTGCCAGATGAACCTTGGTTTTCTCACTCCATCGTCACTATCTGCTTGGCCGATCATATGCCTTCACTTGGTTGTTTTACCTGTTCCTGAGGAACCGTTGCGATGAGTGGTCTTGATTAGCTAGCCTCTTAACCTTTATTTGTTCTGAGCAATTCCACCATTACCAGAACCAGTTGCTACCCTTTATACCACTCGTTCCTCCAAGAGGAGTCAACTTTTAGCTCTTTTCTGACTCCCTAAACATGAAAAGATCACCGAGTCGCTTGTCGTTTTGATCTCGTTAAAGTGGTCGTGAAACGACATCTACCCAGTATACGTTTACCCCTTTTTCGGGCTGGGATAGATTATTTACGAAAAAGGAATACCCTAGCCTATCGCGACTAGGAGGTTTTCTCAGACATAGTTTTCTACCTTTTCGGGTCTGGGGAACTATTTACGAAAAGGGACTGTTGGAGTTTACTTTTCCACTGTCTTTTCAAACTCTCTAAACATGAAAAGATGTCGAGTTATTCCTTTGTCAGACTCGTTAAACCTAAATGACATCGGAAATTGTCAATCATGACGATATTCGAGTTCCTCCTTCCTAGGGCTCGTTAAATGTACTAGGATGGATTCGTCCGAAGGACGGACTTATATGACAAGCATATGGTATCCTCTTCAAGCTTGTGTAAAAATAAAGAGGTACTCACCGAAATGGTGGGGAAAATGGAACCAACATCATTTTCGTGTCGGCAGTATGTCGCTCTTGAACATGGCACTTGTCTGCATTTGTGTCGAGTTGGGGACATCTCATCTCGTTTTTCACTTGCCTCCGTGGGTTTGGGTGATCCCTTTTGACCTCTCATTTGCTCTTTGCCTCATCACTATGACCTCTAATATTTTGATGTCAAATACTGCCAAATCCACTGTCACGCCGCCAATATGTTCAAGAGAAGTTGACCTCTGCACGTATCAACCTTCCTCTGATTCTCATCTAATCGTGATTCACAAACACGTTATGTTTCTCTGTCTTGTGTCGATGATGTGGGAAACACTATGGCCCACCTTCGATCAAGGTCACTTCCTGTCGAATTCAGCTCATTATCCGGGAAGTTGATCTAGAGACTCCCTTCTGGTGCCTTGGAGCATGTCTGCCTCAATGGCAGGTTCTTCACATTCGACATGAGGTTTTTATCATTGGCCTCCGATCGAGTGATTCTACGAGTGTTTGATGCCAGCTCATTGATTCACATGCCGTAGATTGTACCTATAGTACCTTGAGGGCCATTGTCATTATTGGTGGTTCCTCTCGCGTTTGTTAATAGCTTTCATCATTGGCTGGTAATCAGACGATGTTCTTGCATGTTCGACTTCATCTCACATATTCGCATGCTTGAACTTGTACTTTGTTCGGGTCGAGATGGAGCGCAAGACCCTGGATTTTGTCTGTTGTAATCCAGGCTGTGATTTTGTGGATTATTATGATTATTTACATGACTCACTGATTGGATGGTTGCGACCATACCTGAGTATATTTATCGATCCTCTCTGGATGGCTGCATCCATGCCTTGGAACTAGATTATTGTATACTCTGTTATGGATGGCTGCACCCATACCACGCATATATATCATGTATCTGAGACATCAATTGTACTTCGCTCCGCAAGTTTTCCGATGGCAGTGTTTTTAGTCGACATGTTCTCGTAAAGCATTTCACCCCTCTCTCTCTGTCGGGCCTCATACTTTAGGAGGCATCTGTTACACAGCAATTTGTCACCGTCCCTGCCATTCCCCATCCCGCACATTGGAGGGCTCATTTCGTGACCTGTGAGCAAAGACAAGACTTGAAAATACTTTCATTACATCCCTGTGAAGATGAGCTTTCATTGCCCTGAAGACATCTCCCTGCAAAAAACCCTGAAAATAGCTCTTTTTCCATTGGCACGGTTCCATAGTTCAGCCCTCGCGCCAAGGGGGAAAATCCTCCAAAGAGGGCGCGCCAATTGGCGCTCTATCATGGAGCCGCACCCGCGCCAACCATATTAAGAGGTGTTTTTTAAAAATAAATGACGGAAGTTTCATCCTAACAAATTCCTGGACTGATATCTATCTTGAGTTGGGAGGTTTGGCTACGTATTTCCATAGAGAGGAAGTGGTTTTCCACCTCTCATGGAAGCTTCCTTGATGATAAGGCCAATCCCATAATTATAGGGATCCCAACTCTCCTTCCTCCATCTATAAAAGCTTGCCCATCTCCTTTGCAAGCGAGTTTCCAAGAGCCTTCACACCCTTATGCTGCAAGAGCCTTCTTGATTCCTTAAGGCAAAATCCAAGGAAGGAGACTATTGTCAAGTATCTGAAGAGAGAGGCTTGTCCCATCCTCGACAGGCTTTATTGAGACATGCTCTGCTGACGACCTGTCAAAGGAGAGTGCTGCATCGAAGCTATGGTTGTATTCTTCTTTTGATTCATTAATGATAAGCGACTATTGGTTATGGTTCCATTCTTGTTCTTGATTGTGATCATAAGTTATGTCTTCTTCGACTGACATATAGTTATATGTACTGGATTTTATGCTTGCGTTTGTATTGTTTCTTGCGTGTGCAGGTGTCCGATCACGGAGATCGTGAGGATTGTGATCTGCCAGGGTAGAAGAACGGGAGCACTACCTCTTCTACAAACGACAACGTTGGATTCGAGATAAGCCTTCATTGCAAGTCGGTTTATTTGAAATTAGGAACCTGCACTGTAGCGTGTTTGATTGTTGCTAGACCCGATCTGGGCTAGTAGGGATCGCCTCTGTCCGCAGAGGGGATTAACCTCTTCAACACTTACTATTGAATCCATCCTTGCAAAGAACAACAACTACTTCAATTTTAACAATATGCAAGTTCAAGAAAGTCAAATATTCGGATGCGTGCTCGACCACCTCCCTAATTACCAAAGGCCTCTGACAAGGCAACCCAATTATAACAAGCAATGGAAGGTAAGACTAAAAGAGAAGGAATTCTTAGAATGGATCGATGGTATCCATCGACCCAAGCTCTTCTTTGATGGTGCATCAAATTCAAATCTTGGGGAAGCTGGTGCCGGGGGGCTCATCATGGATGAACATGGCAATCATATAGCTTCCTTCGAATGGGGCCTAGGCGTAATGTCAAACAAAAAGGCAGAATCAGATGCCCTAATGCAAGGTCTTCAATCAATTAAGAAGCTTAAAATAAAAAATGAATTGGTGTTCGAAGACTCCTCTATAGTTATCTTAATGATGTTAAATGCCTCAATGACCCCCAACATTTCTCTCAACAAACTTATAGTCAGAAACTGCATCCTGGTTTAGAACATTGGGAAAATAGCCTTCTATCACATTCTTAGAGGCAATAACAAAAAATATGACTCTTTGTTCAACTCAAATTGCTCCAAACCCCATGGTCTTCTGTTATCTCTAAGTACCTCTCAAATCACCCCAATCCCTTGATTATTCCCATGTCCTCCCTTGTCATGATGGTTTTCTTCATTACATGTGCCCTCTCCATTTCATTTCTTATCCTCTATCATTCCCATCACTCCCCCCTCTCCTATCTCGTGACTATGTCCCCCTCTCCCTGCCTTATCCCCTCTTCCCGTCATGTGTTCCCCTCCTCCCTCTCCCCTATTTATTTCTCTTCTTGTCCCTCTGTGTCATCAACTCTCCCCTGCAATTTCTTCAGCGCTATGACTTAGCGCTCCTCCTTTCGAGCCGCCCCTATTTGGCGCTCTCTCCCCTTCTCCAATGGCGTTCTCATGCCTCCATTCTGTGCAGCGCTATCATCTTCCTGCATCTTCTTTTGTGGACTTTCCCTGCTTTTGTTGGATCTCAAATCCTCCCCTCCCCTCGCTCCTCCTGCTGCAATTCCTTTTCAATCTTCTGTTCCTACAGTCGACATGAAAAGTGAGGATTGTTTTCACTACTCTAACATGCAAATAGAACTGGAGAAAATAAAGGCACAGCTCAAGATCACCCAAGAGAAGCATGTCTCAGACATTAAATTCCTCCATTACAGAGATCATTCTCTTACAGAACAGCTAAGAGGAGTCAGCAACCACTATGCGCATATTGAAGAAGCTCTGGAAAGCCTCTGCTATATGATGGAAAAAATAACTACGCCAAGCACAAGCACCAAAAAATGCAGCCAACACTAACTCGGACAGCAACCTCAGGACTCTGAATAACTCCAACGAATAATGAAACCAAAAGGGCTAACTATACTCCATTCTTCTGGCAGGTCTAGGGACAACCTATCTATTATGTCTAATGTCTTTTAAATTCATTGTCATGTTGTTTCATTTTGTGAGGATTTATATAAAGTCAGGTGTTAAGTATATTAATAGTAGTCACTTTCCGAGAGGTTGGGTTTTTGGTGTGATACCCCTCTTTTTTCTCTCTCTTTGAAATTCGTATGTAATGGAGCTCTCACTCCCCTCTTTTTTTTGGAATATAATCAGTAACCGACTTTGTCAAAAAAACATGTTATATTAAAAAATTAAAATAGATTTATTTTAATTTTGAAGAGATTTTTGAAGCGTAAATTTTGAGAAAAAAAAAAAATAGATTCAATCTAATTTTGAAGAGATTTTTGAAATGTAAAATTTGAACAAGTTTTAATTTCTCTCAATCTTAAATTCAAAATTACAATGTTGATTTTTAATAATATCATTATTATTATTATTATTATTATATATTAATTTTATTAAAATATTTATAATACATATTCTTCATCTTTGACTTGTTTATTAATTTTTTTTTTTTTTTAATGATATACACACAAGTGTTTATTAGAAACATTAAATTTCATCTCAAAACACTTTGGATGAAAGAATCTGTCACCTTTGTGATACTGAGACAGTTGAAGATGAAAATCACTCTCTTGGATTGCTTAACTCTTACTCACATGAATTAAATTACTTACTCATATTGTATGCTTATTAATTAAATTTAGTGATGAAGTTATGAAATATATTGGTTATTAATATGACTTATCATTAAAAAAAAATTAATGTAATATGTGTTATATAGATTTTTCTCTATTTTCTTTAAAAAGACAGAATGACATTACAACTACATAAAGATTTTAATATATGAAAGTGTCAAATATAAGAGTGTTCCTCCTAAAAGAACCATGATTTGAGATTACAGAAATAGCCATTTATGGTGTGAATTGAAGGGAAAACAACACTTTTAATATAAAATTAAGGGTAAGAATTATAATAAAATCATTAAAGAAAAAATAATATATATAGTTGTATATTTAGAGAATTTAAATATTTTAATAGAGTAATGAAATACTTGATGTCCATTTTGTATATTTTTAATGATAATTAAAATTATTATGGAATAAATATTGATAATTTGATTATAAAAACAATATACATATCTATAATAATAATAAAATGAATAAATGATTAAGGCACATAATCTCGCTACAAGGTGGGATTTGGATGGCGGCCAGAAGAAGAGTTAGGGTTTTCAGATTTTGTTTTTGTGCTCCTTCGTCTGCGGCCTCGCATGGCGGCTCAACAGTCGGGGGACGGACTTGCATACACCCTTACGGTGGTTTTGGGACGGAATGGAACAAATATCGGACTTGGGGCATCTCAAACCCCACTGCAGTCGACACTTGAGACCCCACCGACTGCCTCGACCCATCGCCATGGACTACTCTGACGGCACCTTACCCTCGTCTATCTTCTTTTCGAAGTTTTTGCAACAGATATCAGGTAATTTTGCTTGGTGGCAGGGGCGTATATCCGACTAGATCACATCTGGTGTCGGAAGCTACCAGGTAGGACAGGAAACATTGCTACCCTCGGATTTATGTGCTCGCTTCGACGCTTCTTCGAGGCAGCGTGTCTGAGTCACAGTGCTATTCGACTGATTGTGATGCCCTATCTCCCAACATTTTTCTCTATCAACCTTTGGAACCTGACTCCCATTGGCCCTTATCTGTGTAGATAGAACAAACATCAATAGCAGTCAACATTAGCGTCATAGCAAAGGAGAAATGAATAAGTTCGAATCGCTTTCAGATTTTCATAAAACCCCCTGCGGGGAATAGATTTTTTAATTTGGGCACAGGATACTGACGAGGTTACAAAGCTAAAACAATATATCTGGTTATACTTGGGATACCCATGCCATTTTCAATCCTTAATCTACAGTGGGAGGTCTTTACAAGACTCCAGCACAATCAAAGAATACTCCATTTTCCCTGGCTCCACCATTTATCTCACTCTGCGACTGAGAGGTGGCTCAACCGAGCAAAATAGATCCCATGGTCCCAGGGGCCCCAGCACATCCAAAAATTATTACCCAAAAGGTCCCTCTTATAGTAACATATTACAGGGGGAAAACAAAACAGCATCTCCAAAACTACCAGCTGAGAATGCCCTCAAACCTTACTTTGTGGAACAACTAAATTACGTGCGAGAACTACAATAGATATTCCATAGATTGATGAACATCAATCCAATTTTGAATCCCAAGCACTAATATGCAGATTCAATTGCTTCTGGCCCAAACCAATGGAGCTCTTTCATTGGATATTCACCAACTGGACCATTTACTGTGAAATCCATCTCTGTTCAAAGGGATTTTTCATTGTCAAGTTCCCATCCTCAGAGGCTACAGACATCATTCTTAGGTATGGATCATGGTTCTGGGGATCCACTGGGTTATTCACCACACCATGGTTTCTAGAATTTGACGCAAATACTATGGAGGTCACCAGAATGTCGGTTTGGGTCCAGTTATACAACCTCCCACTTCATTTATGGAATGTAGGTGTTCTAACAGGAATTATAGGAAACATCATTGGGAGATACATAAAAACTGACACCCAACGCTTGGAGGAGAGGATTTACACCTTTGCACGCATCTTTGTGGAAGTGGACCTTAGCAAATGGATTCCAAAGAGCATCTAAATAAATCACAAATAGCAAAAATGGGCTCAGCATCTTGACGATGAAAACATTGCATTTAGATGCAGAATATGCAGAAACACTGGGCATTTGCAAAACACATGCCCAGAAGAAAAAAGAGACAATAGAAAAAAGAAAAAGACACGGAAAGCAACCAAAGGATGGAAATTTCCTTCAGAAGAACTAGAACATGAGACAAAAGAAGAAGAGGATGCTCCCATCCCAAATGAAATCAACCAGACAAAAACCGAACCGGAGACACAAGAAAAAGAGATGCAAGACCCATTTGAACTTACCACCACGGCCCAGCCGACAAAGGACCATGGGGCACCAGACAGTGGGGGAAAAAAATACAACACAACTCAAATTCGGATAAGGACACTTCATATTCGGATAAGGACAATGGAGCAATCACAGCAGAAAATCAGCTCGCCGTTATCTTCACCACGCCAACACAATGTCCTTAGTGCAAGGTCGAAAAGAAGAAGGGGAGAAAAGCTTAATTTCTCCCCATGTATTATAGGTTCTTATAATGTAACTTGATAGCCTGTCTTTTGACAATTACTAGCACATGCAACATGTAATTTTGTTTTCATTAATAAAATTACAAATTTTTCCTTGGAAAAATAAATAATAAAATTAAAAATAAGAATATTTCTATATACAAAAATAATCAAATGTAACTATATATTATGAAGGCTTCAATAATTTTCTACACATTGAAATATATAATGATGTGTCCATAATTTATTAGCTCATCTTTGTGATAACAAATTATTGAATATAAATGTGAGGTCAATAACCATAATAAAATTGTTGAAAAAAAAATACCTTGTGCATGTATGTATATAATTATATATAATATTAGGGTTTTAATATTTTTCTTCTCTCAATAAAATATATAATATTCACACTGCATTATCTCTCTAACATTATTCTCAACAATATATTTAATAGATAATTAAAATTATTGGGGGTGGAAATAGATATCAAAAGGGGGCTTAGGGGACAAGTCTGCCACCGTACCAAAGAGACAGACATTTATGATCGAGGTGCGGGGGGGGGGGATTTTGCTTACCCCATGCATGCAAAAGCATGCCAGGAATACAGGTGGCTTTAAATTCACGGTGTGTGGAGGAGTTGGGTTGTATGAGATTATACACGGGAGACGAGTGTTTGTGCCTGAGTAGGGGAAAGGAGACGAAGCTTCCACTAGAGGAAGGAAAGTGTAATGTCATTTCCAATTGTGGAGAGCTCGGTACAAGTGCTGATAATTTGGTTCGAGTAGAAAGTTGTAGTAAGATAAAAGATCAACATAGGGTTGTAGGACTTCACCTGGTTGTGTGGGAGTAAGAATGATGGGGGAGCGACAAGTCTTATCGATGCTATAGAAATGGAAGGCCACTAGCTGCTGCATGTGGAAATGTATTATCCCAGCCATTCTACTCATGGTTGTCTTGTTCATGGTATTTTTGTTATCTTTCTTTTCACCTGTTAATTAGTTTGAAATTGTGTGGTTTTTCTTTGAAGGTCTAGTTTTCACTAAGTTGGGATATCTATTATGTTTCCTTTTGCATGTCAATTGGTTTGAAATTGTGTGGTTTTCTTTTGAAGGTCCGAGTTAGGATATCACTTTGACGAAATATTGGTGACCCTGCTTAATAGTTAGCCTGGAAATGTCATGCCTAGTAATATCTTGTGTTTTGGGTTGCAGAACTCGGATTATCCACAGTTTTCACTAAAAATGAAAACTGTGGATAATCTGAGTTCTGCAACCCAAAATCTACACCACAGAAACCTCCAATCTATCAATATCTTGTGTGTTATTATTGGTTTGGGAAATTTTTATAGCAAAGGAGGCTCTCACCTTGGAGGGTTATTTTTTTGGATCGAGGTGTGGTTTTGACTCAATGTTATCAGAGGTGAAGGTTATAATTCTAGTTTCCATCAACTTTGTTGTGTGTTTGGTAGTCTTAGGTTAGTTCTTGTCTCGGGCATGTGTCTTAATCTTGAATGTAGTGGGAAGTGTTCTTGTACAGGATTAAGTATATCATGGTGTAATTATTATTCCCCCATTTTTGTGTTTATTTGTGAGCATTCCAAGAGTTTGCTGCTACTGCACGACATGCCACCTAGACAGTGTATGTGAAACAGGAGGGGAGTTAAGGATAGAGGCCCTCAAGGCTATAACATGGCACTATTACATGCATAAGAAGCAACGAGGGTCTTCTAAATAGTTATCCCCCTAATATGCATCTTAAAATCCAAAACCTAGAATCCGTGGTTGATGCTAAGAAACAAGCCTTTTTTCATTTTAAGATCTTAGAAGAGATCTCTAACTAAGTTCCTCACCCTAGCCACAATCCATCAAACTATTAATTATTATTATGGGGATATCTCTTATAATTATTAAAAAACAATTTAATTTATTTGAGAGTGTAAGCTTATGTGATCCATATCTAATTTAATCAGAAATCCTCCAGAAAATCGCATAACCAATTGAGAAACGACGTGTTTCAAACTACTTAGTGTAATTCATCATCGGGTGAATGGTGGTTAACTGATCTACATCCATCAATAAATATAATTCAGAAATGCAACAGTTAGGTCAAAAATTCAAATATAAATTAATGAAATTGAACGTTAATAAATTAAAATGTTATAGTCAATATAGTTAAATAAATAAATAAGTAATTTAATAAATTAAACTTAAAAATAAATTATATGTATATACTAAAATTATAAAAATCATAACAAACAAGAAGAATAAAAAATAAAAGTTAACAAACAAGCACACTCAAAAATATAATAATATATAAATAAGAAATTCATGTAACAGAATATAAAGAAATTACTATAATATTTAGTCAATTAGGTTGGAAATAAAAATGAAATTTTTATTTAACTGAGGTTAGTTAAACAATAAACCTAGTCAAAAATTATAATATATAAATTAATCAATGTTGCTATATATATATATATATATATATATATATATATATATAGAATAAGAAAGAATTTTAATATAACTAAAAAAACAACCAAAGTTAATAATAATTAAAACAAGGGGAAACATAAGAAAACCAAACAATGAAAAGGACAATAAATTGCTATATATATATATATATATATATATATATAGAATAAGAAAGAATTTTAATATAACTAAAAAAACAACCAAAGTTAATAATAATTAAAACAAGGGGAAACATAAGAAAACCAAACAATGAAAAGGACAATAAATTAAAAATACAATGAAACATAAGTAAATCAAACAATGAAAAGGATAATAAATAAATAAAAAAGGATGGGAAAGGAAGATAACTAAGAGACTAGGGATGGAATCCAACAACTACTTATCTTCCAACCATAATCTCTATTCAAAGTCTTAGATATTTTCTCAATCTCAATTGCTTCCCTAAATTTTCGGTGATGAAAATTGTTAACTCTAGCAATGACCTTGGATTCCTCTAAACAAATATGATTCTTAGTCTTTCCAGCATGCTCAGCCAGAGCAAAGGTCTGAGTCCTACAATGCCTAGAGCAGAGTTCTGAGTCCTACAATACCTAATATCAGCAGCGTGTTCTTGAATCCTCTTAATTATGGAGCTATCGGTTTCTCCAATGTAAGGAATCCCATAAGAACAAAGGATCATACCTAATATCAAGAGCGTGTTCTTGAATCCTCTTATTTATGGAGCGACCGGTTTCTCCAATGTAAGGAATCCCACAAGAACAAAGGATCATATAGACGATTTTAGGGAACTACTAATGGTTTTTTGACCGTTGCATTTCTAAATTATATTTATTGATGGATGTAGATCAACACAACCACCACTCTCCTGATGATGAACTACACTAAATAACTCTAAACGCATTGTTTCTCAATTAATTATGTGATTTTCCAAAAAAATTCTAATTAAATTAAATTTATATTATTTAAATAGTAAAACATTAATAATGAATATAAATATAATAAACATTAGAAAACAAATAAAATAAGAATTAAAATAAACAAAAACATAAAATTTAAGGAATATAACACTAAAATAAATTATATTATAAAATAAAATAAAATAAAAATAATATGACAAAAATACCATAAACACGGAAGTCAAATTTGAAAAAATATATATATTATAAACATAGAAGTCAAATATCAAAAGAAGGAATAAACTAAGATAACAAGACAAATTACAATACCAAAATCTCAAAATACAACAAAGCATTACACGACAAATATCTCCAAACATAATAAGCGAGGATATCAAGGAATGAAATATCTCAATATATAATAAGCATGGATATCAAGAAACGAAGTTAAGACAATAATACAAAGCATTCAAAATATAAGAAGCATGAAAAATGAGGGAATCAATTGAAATTCGATGATAGTATGCATGTGTGGTGAATTAATTTTATATGAGAAATGATTTATAAATATAAAAGTGGTGTGAATAAAGCCAATAATACTAATACTAAATATGGATGAGAGTTAAGAAAATAATTAAAATGAGATTTTTTTTTTTAAATAAAAATACACATTAAAAAAATAAAATTTAATAATATATAATATGAATTAATATTATACTATAAATATATTAAAATATATTTTGATTAGTGTGCCATGAGAGGAGGGTGGGAGTCAGACAGTGCCACGTGGTGGTGGACGTTTGATGAGTCATCATGCATAAGGATAACTGAAAGGAGGTGGAGGGTCTTCCCATGATCATCATTTAATGCGTATGAAGAATGTCGTTCTAATTCATCAAACTGTGTCAAGCGGAACTTGGAAAGTACGCCGACAGCGGGGAGGTAAAATGAATAAGGAATGTTTCTATTGCTATAAGGTTATTGCAACTCATACAGGAGTGCAACGAAATCGGATTCACGCTGCGAAGGGGGGATTGCAGGGGGAAGGACTGGTGGCAGATAAATTAGTATGTAATGGTTTTCGTGACCATCGCCTCCCAATTCGATTTTCCAGTTCCCATTCCGGTAAATAAAAAAATAAAAAAAAATGATGGTCCTACAGGAGTTCCTACTAAGTTCTCTGTTTTCTATGATCGGAATTGACCTCATTTTGTATTCGTCTGTTCGTCTAGTTTTTATGCAATGATAGAGGTTGTAGGTTTGGATATAGAACCTTGTTTCTGTAGCCCTCCCTTATCTAGTTGCCATAATCTCTATACTTATAAATTGACTTGGTTTACTATGAGCCTTCATAAGTTGCATGTTTTCATGTTTTGGTATTTCTCTTTTGGCTATCATGGAAGGCCCGGTAATGGCTCTTCACATCTTGCAAAATTATAAGGATGCTCAAGCCTGCATGTATTCTTTGAATAGTTGGTCGACTTGGAATGGTAATGGTAGGTCTAGGCGTTTACAGTATTGTGTTTGCCGTCAAAACCTGTTTTCAATTAATTACCTGCGGGTCAATGTATGTAATGGGCTGTGTAAGAATGAATGCGTTCACAGTCGGATTTTACTTCATTTTCTGCTTTTGTCACAGTACCAATGGGTTAATCTTTGTAGTTGGGGCAAGGTTTGAAATCGGGTCATTGTCTGTAAATGGTTGCCAAACAATTCTCATGGGCATAATAGTCTTTCTTTTCAGTCCCTGTTTTTGTTAAATTAATTGTGGATTACTATCGAGAACGGGTCCAAAAATCTTGTTCTCTGTACTAATTTCGATTCTGGCAAGAAAACCCTGCTCGTTCTGATACTGGTGATTCCTGCAGCACTCATCAGCGTTTATAAGGTTCATGTTACCGATTCCTCTCTCTATACAAGGTTCCTATTCAGTTCTATAGGAGACCTTCCCTGTCAGGCCATAATGGCAAAAGGACACACAGGTAAATGAAAGGACACATGTAGAGGCAAGAAATAGCAAACAAATTACACTGTGGGACCAAGAAAAAGAGGCAGAAAGAGTAATAAGAAAATTCTGGAAAACATTGCTGACCTATATGATTCAGGAAATCCAGTTCATATTCGAAATACTATTCAGGGTTGGGAGAGACAAAGCAATGATGAAGATGACGACCTCAAAGATCAAGAGGCTAAAATGGATTTTATCTCTGACCCAGGAAATATAAGAGGTCTAGTATCTCTGTTTCAGCAATCAGTTAAGACTTATTGGAAATTGAAATGTGTACTAGCAAAGGCAATGTCAAGCATGCAAGAAAGGGAAGGCAATTCATCAGTGTTTTTTGAACTTCAATAGATAAAACAGGACATTCGTGAGATGGTCAAGGCACAAATCCAAGAAACTGCTCGAATTTGGAAGATTGAGCGTCAGCTTCAAAGCATGCAGCAAGTGGAAATGCTAGGGTCCTCTACAAAGGATCCAGCACCCGTGGATTCTTCCGATGGATAATCTTCTTAGTTTATTGTTTTTTCATGTTTTTGGTAGATAATAGTTATAGTCTATTTCAATTGCAAATTGTATGGACATAGTAAACTGGTAAAAGCAGTAAGTAGAAGGAAAAAACAATATCAGTTTCAGTTAGCTTTTAACTCTCTACGATGGCCAAGAGACCTGGTTTCCTCCAGGCAGGTTGAAGCTACTGTATACAATAGAATATGTATAGCAACTTTCTCTTTAAAAATTTGAAAATAGAAAGACACTACGAAATTTACAAAATATATATATATATATATATATATATATATATATATATATATTATGAAAAAAAAATTCGGTAATAATCACATTAAAATGATATTGTTCATTTTAATGTGATTATTATAGAAAGATTTCTTCATAATTTAAAGATAGATCACAAAAGCCAAAAATATATATACTAACTATAAAAATTAACGAATTTATTTTAAAAAATAGTTTTTAGAATATATATATATATAATGAATTTTAAAAAAAAAAAAATATGTATTAAAAAAATATAATTTAACAATATATAATATGAATTAATATTATACTATATATATTAAAATATAAATATATTGAGTATATATAATATGAATTAATATTATACTATAAATATATTAAAATATAAATATACTCAGTAAAAAAGTTAACCAATTTATTTATAAAAATTATTTTTAGAATATAATAAATCTATATATTAATAATAGGTATGTAAGACATTTTGGTAAATAATAAATCTATATATTAATAATATGTATATAAGACATTTTGGATTTGGTTGGGGCTTCACGTACTTTGATAGATAATAGGTTTTTTTATGCCATTAGAGTTTAAGGCATTTATGAACAGAGTCTAAGGTATTTATGAACAAAGTTGGGTGGTGATCTTTCTCTTAGTAGTTAGTTGGTCTCATTCAATGCAGAGTGGAATGTGGCAAACAATTGAGGATAATGTATTTACTCCTTGCTTGGAACATGAATTCAACTATCAAGACTAAGAGGGACAATCACTCCCTCATTCAATTTGATCTGCAGGTAATTGGTCATTGTGGTTTTCGCATGGAAAAAAGGTTCGGGATGCTTGAAGCTAGGGGTAGAGAATTTTATAGCCTAACTATCATGGTCCTTGAAAGGGGATGCGCCAAGAGAGGTGGACAAGGATGAGGGCATCAACCTCTCCCCATTGGCATGGTCACAAAGAAGAGAAATTTGATGAATATCTACCTCTACATATATGTTGCTTAATTGGTGCCATGGAAGCGCAAAAATGTAGGAACATAGGCAATGGCCATTGGGCAGACAGGAACCTACTTGGTCGCCATCTCAGGGATTGAGAACAAATCTGGAAGATGGTGGAAATAAAAATTTCAGATATTGATTCACATGTCATCCACACTTGATCAACTCTAAAAAACCTATCCAAAGCTCCAAAGCTCACATTCCCTCCCCATCCCCCTCCTCTGACCTCCTCTAATTTTCCAGAAGGCTTAGATGTTGTAGACTCGATCCATTAAGTAACCAAGCCACCTATCCCTAAACACATAAGGACTCAAAAAAATAAGAAAATTCTATCGGGCAATCCTAGCTCTTCTAGCAATGAGGTGCAAGAACAAATTTGGCTAACCAAACAGCTAACGCAAATACCACCAAGGGTGAAACCTCTTAGAAGGATGTTGACACCAGTACAGGGGCAGTTCTTGTTACAGTGGGAAAGGCCTCCATGGTTCCTAGAAGGCTATGATGATCCCTTCCAATATCTCACTCATCACGACCAGGCATGACATGAACAAGCCTATTATCATCACGATCAAAGTGACTAACCTCAATGAAACTAAGACCAACATTACCAGGCTGTAACACAGCATGGCTAGGCTCATTAACCATTTCCTAGAAATTCTTAGCCAAACTCTATTACTTCTATCTTTTCCTTGTAGTTTTGTTGTCCATGTCCACTCAATTTCTATTACATCTACTTTTGTTGTGGCTCCATGTTGTCTAAAATTTGTCTTATAACTCTCAAAGAGACCATTTGGTTTCCCAACCAAGGGCAAATGATCTCTCTTAAGTTTACTTCAAGAAAGGAAAGCTTATTGTAGGCATAATGAACTCATCTTGGACATTGTCCACCTATGTTTCTCCATCCATTTATTTTATGTAAACTTATGATAAGATAATGAATATTTTCTTGCTTAAAAAAAATAATATGTATGTGAGAAACCTCGTTGGGGGTGGATAAATAGTGAAATGGTGGGGTCGAAGGGTGAGGGAACCAACCAACCCACCGACTCCCAAGGCACATAAATAGGGGGGGTGGCATGGCATGCGCGCACCCCCCCCCCCCCCCTTACACCATACATATCATTAAGGTTTAAACCATGGTGGGCCTTAATAATAATTTTATGATCCTTCATCGTAGCTGCTCATTGTTGAGGGTGGTATGGTGCTTAAAGATGGCTTGATATTCTTGGTTCTAAACTACAGCGAAGAACATTTTTTGTTCCAGAAGTTGTATTCTATGAGACTTTGTGGTTGGAAAAAACATGACGATGATGCTTGGGACCCTGGTGTTATGAAAATTTTGTACTCCTAAAAGAAGCCAGCCGCAAACAGGGCTTGGAAGAAGGTTCACAATTGTGTTGTGAGCCTCTAATTGAGCTTCCCTCTCTACTCCTAGTAGGTGCTAGTTGCGGACAGGGTTTGGAAGAAGGTTCATAATTGTGTTGTGGGCCTCTAATTGAACTTCCCTCTCTTCACTCAGTTGTTTTACAAGGTAACTTGGATTCCTTGGATGGCTTGGTGTATTATTTCCATCATAGTGGTTTGCAGGTTGAATTTAGGTGATATCTCCTCTCTTGTTATATTCTGGGTGTTAGATTTTGTGGTAAACCTAATTTAATACATTTGGCTATGTGTGATTTATATTGGTT
Source organism: Pinus albicaulis (assembly GCA_034641835.2). Lineage (NCBI taxonomy): Eukaryota > Viridiplantae > Streptophyta > Pinopsida > Pinales > Pinaceae > Pinus > Pinus albicaulis. The sequence goes on from JAXQQM020057869.1 coordinate 34,869, forward strand.
CAATTCTTGTTTGTTCAACCTAGAATACAAAATAGAGGCCATTGTCTTTTCTTTTACCTCATATCTCCTATGGTGTCTTTGCATTAGCCCAGTCATAGCGGTGTTTTATTGTCCTATGTCAACTTTATCTGAGGTTAGGGGGCTTTCACCTTTACTTGTTTCCTTAGGACCATGGAAATTCGCGTCTCATAGGCCCTGTTGGTATCAAATTCACCATGTGGTGTTTCTCTTCCCTAGTGGTGTGGGAGGCCCTTCTCCAACAGTTTATTTGTGAATTCTCTGAGCCCGTCGAGGTGTTATACAAAGGGGATAGTCAAGCAAGCTTTGACCCAAGGGGCAAGCCCAAGAAAAAGAAATAACTTTTCATATTGCAAATTCACCCAACCTACAGAACAACACTCATTATTTGTAGGTCTTTGCTCGAAGAGAATGACAATTTTTCTTTGAATTTAAGCTTATCAATATATTTTGTTGTTGGTCCTCAAACATTGGAATTACTAGGGGACATAAAGTTCAACACCTCCATTTTCTCACCCTCAACAGGAAGCTCAAAACACTTCTAGAGCATCTCCTAAATGTAAGGCATGTTGACTGCAATGCAATTATTTCTTTCATGAATGACCTTCAAAAGAACCAATGGCATATTCAGTGTAACACCCTCCTCCCATATCTACCCAACTAATCATCCAACCAGGGTAAACATGTGATGAGAGGCTACTATGAACTTATTCAACCTCCTAGGTGACCTTAAGGAATTGGAATCTATAGAAACAAATCACACATACCTTCCACATCATCAACAAGAATCCCAGGAACCATCCCAACCACTCAGGTAACTAGCCCCTGGGTCCCACTGAGGTTTTAGACCATTAAACCCTCTGATTCTCCCACATTATATACATGGGTGTGTATGGGAAGCTCTGGAAGCTCCCACAGCATATGCATGCATGCATCCAAAGGGTTTTTCCCGCATAACTGTGCCAACTTCTCCTAGATTTGAGCCACTTTTTCAGGCCCGGAGCCCAGGTCACTTCTCAGAACTCAATGACAATTTCATAAATGAATTATAACAGCGGAACAATGATACATTTGCAAAAACATTGACAAGGACTTGTCTAGAACCCTACTATCCATGACATGAATTTCATCAAACATGTCACAAATATGTAAGCTACAGGTATAAACCACAGATCTGAGCATATGGGTCTCATACTTATCTAAGAATCACTAAGAAGCATTGTTCCCTTATATCATTAGTTGCATTATCATATATTGTTTCATAGATACATTATCCATTCATTTACAAATCAAAACATGAGGAGATCCATACATCATCATTGTTATAATACATGCTTAGAACTAGCATAATATCAACAGAAATATAAAGGATACATCGGCCATAGAATCCACATATAAACCATTAAATTTACAGATAAGATGTCAAGGAGAAAACCTCTTATTAACAAATGCAAAAGTCAACCCGAGATGGGACTACAACATTCCACTCGACCATAGATTGGATAAGCCAAATTTCTCTTCAACCAATCACCCTTGTGCCATATTCCAAGCATGAATGTGGGACTCAAACTGAAAGAACCAACCAAGGCATCCCGAGGCTAAACCACCTCACCCTCATCAATAAAAACTTGGTTTTACCGTAATACACACCAGATCACTAAGCCAAAATAATAAACATGTCATAATAGGATTTACCATGAAATCCACCTAATCACTAGGCGAAAACAAGCATGGATGCCACTGAATTTATCACCTACACCGTGAGGAATTTTCTTGTCTCCTAGTCTCTCAAGCTTTACCACAATCCACATTCTGATCTAGGGATTTTTGGGCCCTAAACCGAAACAAACTCTCCAAGATTTATCGTATATCCCAACCCCGGATTCTTATGCCTGATGGAGAGCACCCACCTCTCAGGCTTTACCGCAATCCACACCAGATCACTAGGCCCTAAAACGAGGAAACACACTATCTGTATTTACCAGAACCCACAGTCTGTTTCAGGGGTTACTAGGCCATGTGTTCTATCATTCATAGATCCGCCTCACTTGTCTTCAAATCCATCTGGAAATCCAGCTCAACCAAAACATGAGAACCCCATCACACCATGGCTATCCTAAAATGGCAAGGCTAGGCTGAAAACATTGTCACACCTGGAAAAACACATGACATGAAAGAAAAGAACCACATGAAATACCATGAATTCCAAATCTAGAAAGGAAATCACACATGCAAATTGATACCTGCAAAGAATCTTGTTGTAGCTTCTTGATCCTGCTCTTCCTTGCTTTCTCCTTCCTTTTTCTTGCCTTCTTTTCCTTTATTGATCCAATGTCAAAGTGCTCCAAGAGTGAGAGAGAAAGGCAATAAGTGTCCAAGAGTGAGAGAGAGAGATAGAGAATTATGAGAGCTCCAACACTGAATTGACAAAAGGTACCATCTGATCCTGAGAATCCTTTTTATCAATTAGGCCTCTATTTTCTTCATTTTCCATTATTTTCCTTCATTTTCCTCCTCACATGAAACATGTGCCCTTTCACCTTCCTTTCCTCCTATTTTCCATTATTTTCATAAATAAATGTGCCAAAATTTTCATTTTTCCTTTCCAAAGCCTTTATCTTTGCCTTTGCCAATTTCCTTTAGCCATAATAACTGAAATGAACACCCACGAGGATGTTTTTCCCACCATTCATCTTGGAATAAGAGTCCCATCAATCGTGGTTATTATTTTTCCTTTATTAACTTTTATTACATGGAATTTTCACCAGTGCTATTACAGAACCCTTACCGTTGGGGGAACACCATCCTCTGTGTTCAATGACACCTACAAACCAGCAAACCGTTGAAAATAAAACACACTGCCTATCGAGATTTATAACAAATCTCGTTGCAGTATTTACAATGACATAAATATATATAACCATACTATCTATGGAGATTTACTATAAGTCCAACTTGATACAATATTTACAATAATATACACATATGCACATTTTCTCATTGGGAAAATAAAAGGATATGAAGTCTCTATCATCAACAAGGGAATCGAGAGTCTCACATATCCACCCTCAAAGTAATACCAGGATTCACCTCCTTCCCAGGAAGTCCAGAATCCACTACCAAGTCAAAGTTGCATCAAATGTCCAGCACTACAATCCTGCGCCATTTGTCCTTTTAGTGAACAGTTACCAACTCATTTTTCCAGGGCACACTCCCAATGTGCATCTGATGCCATCTGGAAATGCTAATTACCAAAAAAAATCCATCCTTGGCCTTCCCTTCTCTGATACACAGTCCCTTGAGAAATCAGGTCATCCCTTCCGTGAAATCACTAACCTTCAAAGTTCCTCGGAATCCCCTATCCTGGGAAATCCATTTCTTAGCAAGGCTTCCCCGCATCAAAATTTCAAACAACCAAGGCATATACCTGCCCTAAAACCATCATACCAGTCATAACATGCTCATGGAAATCGACGTACATTATTGGGTAATAGTGTCCCAATGGCCTTGCTCATGAAGTGCTTTACCAATATACAATTACATGTTTCAATTCCTCTTGTTCTTGCTGCTAGTGCTTGCAATTAGTTTCGACCACCCAACCGGGCATTTTCGTACTTCCACTACCAAGCACATAACTGCCATTAGATTCAAAATTAATTGAAATAAATACACATCATACTTCATTAGTAGCTCATCAATAAGGTACACTTACAATTTTGTTCACTTCCTGTCACAACAAGTCAAACCAGTTGTTTGATCAAATCATCATGTATAAACATATCACATCTAGTTAGCTCAAAATGTAATGTCCCATATTAATTATAAAATAATAATATAATATAATTTAATAAATAAGTAAATAAATAAATAGTCAAGAGAATAATAAATAAATAATAAATAAAACATTAAACAATAACTGGAGTTCTAAATAAAATGGTAAATAATAAATTGGAGTCCTAAAACAATAAACAATAAGTAAAGTTAAAGAAAGAATTAATTAACAAAGAGTTAAACTAAGAAACTAATAGAAAGAAAGTTAAAGAAAGAATTAATTAACAAAAGTAAATAAATTAACAAAGATTTAAACTAAGAGAACACTAAATTAAGTAAAGCTAACAAAAAGTAAGAGAACACAAAATTAAGTAAAACTTAAGTTGCATGTTGACACAGTGAATGTGTGCATGTAGTTCTCATTCCATGGTTTGGTCCATTTAATAGACATTGAGGAAGGTTCAAGGCATTCATTCTTTCATCCATTCTCTGGAGATAAAGGTATGGTGAGGCAAAGGATACCCTGGCAGTAGTAAGTTGATTGAGAGCTCGGGGGTGGCCAGCTATGGAAAGATTACATACAGCTGAGCCTACGGTTGAGTGGAGAGTTTTCCCCAAAACTTTTTTGCGGTTAGCAGGATTCAGCTAGCATTCAACCTTGGAGTCTCAAGTAAGGAAAAGCGCCATTACAGGTAAGTCGTCTTGCTCATGTTTCTGAAAATTCCATGATGATTAGTTAAACAGTTTTTGGGTTGATTATTCATTGTTTATGTGATATAATTAATTGCATGTTAAAATTAGGGTTGTTACATATGATATCAGAGCGGATTTCGACTTTAGGTGACCTCTAGATAAAAGTTAAAACTTGATTTTGATTTTACATGTAATTATATACATGCTTGTTTTTAAATCCGTGATTATATTTTTAAATTAATTTTTTTTATAAATTTATATGCACACTTCTTTTAAGTACTATATATATATATATATATATATATATATCTTCTCATTGCCAACCTTTAAAAAAAAAAATGGAATAACCAAAAAAGAATATGTGGATTTTTTTTTAGGGTGTATGGAACACTACTCTTGATCACTTTGGTTGCAGCAGCTTGCGGTTAATCGAACCCTTGACCTCTGTCGTGGCATTGATATAACCTACCACTCGGATCAGAGAATGTCGTCGCTCTCACAGCCCCTCCTGTCGTCGCCCTCACAACCCTGCTCTATTGCAACCGGTCAAGGCCCCTGCTGCCGTCGCTCTCACAGATCCCTGCTGTCAGTGCTTTCTCTGGTCTCTAGGAAATTTTGGATCTCCTGCAACAGCTTTGAATTCATTACGCCGAAGGCGTTTTATTAAGGGGAGGTTGCTCTAGACGCTATCGTCGTCTGTTCTAGCCTATAGAATATCAACACGTGTTATGTTTCCTTTATATTTGTGTACGTCGATTCTGTCATTGCCCTGTCTTCACCGTCGATCCTGCCACCGCCTTGAATGCCCTCTTCGCCAAACCCTATCCCTCTTAATCGTTTATGTTGGTGTAGTTAAATCAAATGCCCTGTCTCCATATCTGAGTGCGCGGATTTGAATACAAGGTCGATGTGCAGTACCTAGTCAATGTTGATCGCTGGCTTCAGCCTACTTTCCTTTTCTACTCTTTTTGCTCTCAGAAGCACAAAGTCTCGATTTCGAATGTCTGAACATACAGGATGCAATTCGATACTCTTCCGCAATTGTCTCCGCACACGTTAATGCGAGCTAGCCACGGTTCAGGGAAAATAATCTGCGAATCTTTGAAAAGCCCTAAGCTCACTATGGTTTTTGTTGGGCAAAGGAGTGTCGGCACCGGCAGAAGAATGTAACACTGGATTATTGCGCATCGGAAAGTTTATAAATCAACTTGCTATCGATAAGTTCGTTCCATGTGGCACTTTTTACAACAACACATACCCCACACCCTGCAATATTTAGCCGTAATATTGGCAAAACATTTGTTTACTAAGGCAATGGACGTTTTATATATAGTTCATATTTGCTTGAATCTGACACGGATCCACGTGATACACGATATACAACTAAATTCAACCCCAATGTGCCAACGCACGCAAGTATAGCAACCACGGATAACGATGAGTTTTTTTTTTTTTAAATGTATGTATTACATATTATCAGAGTTGGTAATTTTACTGCAATAACACAAACCCTACAACCATGCAAAGCACGCTATATACAACTAAATTCAACCCCAATATGCCAACGCATGCAAGGATAGCAACAACCAATTCCAGGAACTTCCATGTTTTTTTTAATGCATGTATTAATAATATCTAATTTTTAGCTATTTTATTTTAAGAACAGTCACTTAACGTTTAGAGGAGAACATGTTAAGTGGTATGACTTATTTTAATGTATTTTAGTACATGTAAGATGAAAGTTAACAACAATAATATATATTAGTTAATGATATATATTATTTAAGGAAATTGAAAAGTGAATAAAGTTAATTTTTTATTTTTTAAATTACATATTATTGTAATTATATAAAACATTAATAAATAAAAAGTAAGAAAATAAATATTAAAAAAATAAAATTGAGCAATTATTAATTGAGTAAAAGTTGTGTAATAAAATTGGAATAGTAAGAGGAGTCTAGAGAAAAGGTAAGCTTGATTATTTAAAAGAATATTTTTATATTTTTAATTAGATATCTATGTATTGTGTTAAAAATAAAATTTAAAAAAAAGGATTAAAAATAATAATAATAATAATCAAGCTTACCTTTTAAAAACAATATTTTTTTAACAAGGATAATACAGCTTACCTTTTATGTATTGTGTTTTATGTATTGTTTTACCTTTTTATGTATTATTTTTTTTTAATAATCAAGTTTACCTTTTATGTATTGTGTTAAAATATATATATATATATATATATATATATATATATATATATATGAAAACATGGTGGTTATATGGCTATTATATGAATAAGCATAACATTGTAAACTGGACCATTACAGGGGAGATCATGGCTCCTAAGCATCGAAGACAAACACAAGTCACCCCTGAGGTGGAAACCCCACCTCCTGCCACTACAGAAATTGGAACCCCAGCTGAGCAAGCTATATTACGTTCCCTCAGGGAAATGACAAGCATCTTTAAGGATTGGGCCACAAGCCAAGGTCAAGGTCAAAGGGATGATCCAAGTCAAGGAAGGGAGTTGGAACAAAAATAGAGGCACGAGTTAAATTCTGAGTTCAATGCAGAAGCTCGACAACCAAACCTTGATATCATGAAAGAAGTTCAAAAATCCAAGTTACCAGAGTTCATATGTCAAGATGGAGGTTCAAAGGCAAAGGCATGGGCAGTCGGTGTCAAGAGGGCACTTAGCTTTAAGGAATACGCTTCAAGGGAAAAGGCTCAAATAGCAATGAGCCTCCTAAAGGGAAAAGCCTTATTATGGTGGGTAAATGAAGAACCAAATATGAAAATCACGCCACTACAAGTTACTTGGGAAATGTTTGAGGAAGCCTTCAGAACCAGGTACCTATCAAAGGACTACAAACACCAACAAATGGGGGCTTTCCATGCAGTATGAGAGAATGGTAGGACTATCCAAGACTATGACGTTGAATTCTATAGGTTGGTCCATCATGTGGACTACATGGCAGATGACAAATGTCAAGCTGAGAGGTTCTTGCACAGGCTCGACCCTTTGGTTCGAGTAGAAGTCGACATGTGGAAGCCCACCACTATGGAAATAACCACTAGTTTAGCCAAACAAGTCCTAAGGATGATAAATATGAAAAAACATATGGAGGTGGATGAAAAATCCGAGAAAAAGTAGCCCACGATGAGGGTAAATAGACCAGGGGGGAACCCATATGGATTCCAAAAAAAATGAAAAAATGTTGCCCGGATTGCTAGTGCAACTTTTGGATTTCCTGCAAGAGGACGTAGGGGTCAGCCTTACATGGGAAGATAAAATGGTAGAGGTAGAGGATTTGGCGGCCAAGGATCGGGACCAAATGAGAATCGAAGGCAAGCAGAATGTTGCGAATGTGGGGGTCCACATTATAAAAGAGATTGTCCAAGGTATCAATAGGGACATAAAGCAAGAGGAGGAAGACCACAAAACCTGCATCGAATTCATGCCACCATTAACCATCGCCAGGCCGAGCACCAAGCCACAGTTGTGGAGTCCGCAGGTATGATAAACAATGTTCCTCTATCTGTGTTAATTGATCTAGGTGCCACTGATAGTTTTATTTCTCCTACAGCATTTCTTATATGTGGATTGATAGCTCATGAGCAAAGTAACTTTAGAATGGTAGAAATGGCATCAGGATTTCAACAATCAGTGGGATCACTGGTAAGGGATTGCATTGTTAACCTTGGGGGATGTGACACCAAGATGAACCTGTACAACATGACTCTGGGCATTTATGACCTAATTGTAGGAATGGATTGGCTTGAATATCATCAATCTGTAGTGGATTGCTATAATAAGACAATTCTCTTCAAAAATGACCAGGGAGAAGCCACGGTAATCGAGGGAATTAAACAGGATATTTCAGTGCGCCTCATATCAGCGAAAAAGGTTAATAAGTGTATGAGGAAGGGATGTAAGGTTTATGCAGTAGAAATGGTTAGTGTCGACGGAAAGTCTTCTGACAAGTGGCACCCACTACTTTCGGAATTTGCAAACGTGTTTCCTCCAAAGCTACCAGGCTTGCCTCCTGTCCGAGAAATTGATTTTTCCATTTCCCTAAAACCGGGAACAAAACCCATATCCAAAGCACCCTATCGAATGGTTGTTCCAGAGCTTAATGAGCTGAGTATACAGCTTAAAGCACTGCTTGATCAAGGATTCATTCGACCCAGTGTGTCACCTTGGGGTGCGATGGTGATCTTTGTGAAGAAAAAGGACGGAACTCTTAGGTTATGTATTGATTACCAAGATCTAAATAAGGCCACCATCCGAAACCGGTACCCCATGCGCCGCATAGATGATCTCTTTGACCAACTAAAAGGAGCTTCAGTATTTTCCAAGATAGACTTACGAATGGGTTATCATTAGCTAAGAATAAAAAAAAGAGGACATCTGGGAAGTGACTTGGGATCTAGGCCTGAAAAAGTGGCTCAAATTCTGAAGATGCTAGCACAATTGTGTGGGAAAAAGTCCTTGAACACATGCATGCATATGTTGTGGGAGCTTCCAGAGCCTCCCATACGCACCCATGTATATATTGTGGAAGAATTCGAGGGTTTAATGATCTAAAACCTCAGTGGGACCTAGGGGCTATTTACCTGTGTGGTTGGGATGGTTCCTGGGAGTCTTGTTGTTGATGTGGAAGGCTTGTGTGATGTGTTTTCGTATATTCCACTACCTTAAGGTCACCTAGGAGGTTCAATCACTTCATAGTAGCCTCTCGTCACATGTTTACCCTGGTTGGACGATTACTTGGGTAGATATGGGAGGAGGGTGTTACACTGCATATGCCATTGGTTCCTTTTAAGGTCATTCATGAAAGAAATAATTGCATGGCAGTCAAAATGCCTTTCATTTAGGAGATGTTTTAGAAGTGTTTTGAGCTTCCTTTGTAGGGTGAGAAAATGGATGTGTTGAACTTTATGCCCCCTATTAATTCCAATGTTTGAGGACCAACAACAAAATCTATTGATAAGCTTAAAGTCAAAGAACAATTTTCGTTCCCTTCGAGCAAATCCCTACAAAAAATGAGTGTTTTCTATAGGTTGGGTGAATTTTCAATATTAAAATTCATTTCTTTCGCTCGGTCTTGCCCCTCAAGTAAAATCCTGCTTAACTATCCCCTTTGTCTAACACCTCAAAAAGCTTAGAGAATTCACAAATAAACTGTTGGAGAAGGGCCTCCCACACCACTAGGGAAGAGCAACACCACATGGTGAATTTGATACCAACAGAGCCTATTGGCCATGAATTTCCATGGTCCTAAGGAAACAAAGAAAGTTGAAAGCCCCCTAACCTCAGATAAATCGGACATGGGACAAAAAACATCCCTCTCACTAGGTTAATGAAAAGCCACCAGAGGAGATACGAGGCAAAAAAAAATACAATGGTCTCTAGTCTATATTCTAGGTGATCATGTCCAAGTTGAAAAAATGCTCAAAAATGGAACTACTCAAAATTAGTTGAAATCTGAACGACTGGAAAGGCCTCATCGTTGTGTTTCTGGTGCCGTGAACGGGACTCAAAATCTAACATCATATGTGAAATTTATTGAGGTTTGAAGTCTCTAGTAAACTCCATATTTAAGTTGACCAAGTTTGAATTTTGCAAATTGGAAAAATAAAAATAAAAAAAGAATATTCTTTGGAATATTCCAAAGAATATTCCCCCTAGAATATTCCCTACGGGCGTACTAGAATCCAACATGTGGTAGCATTTCATTTGTTGATTGGTTGAATTTTTTGTTTTGGTGGCCAATCAATGGGTGCCACGTGGCAAGCCCAGAGGCTGCCACGTGGCCCCAGGCTGCAGTTGAAAGGCGTTACAAAATTTTTGTTACTCCATAGGAGTCAAACCGTGGTCTCCCCGTTGGTAGCCCATGAGCCCGACTAGTCCATCTATCAAGTGGTTATTAACATACTACGGAGTCAATATCTATTTGAAGTTTAAATTGCATTCTGTCGGCGGCAAAACGGGGCCAGCCCCCACTTCAACGTTACCACATGACCGAGCGCTATGAACTATGGCCTAAAGGCCTCAATTGATAGGAGCAAACGGTTATGAAAACCGTTACATGTGCCAACGCATGGGGTGGCATTTAATATAACCATTTTATATTACGGTTTTTGCAAACGTTCATGCCGGCGGTTTGGTCGGAGTTTGGGTGGCGGTCACCATGTGACCGCCCCACGATAAATATTAAATGCCACCACTAAACTGCCCAGCCATATTTGGCGTTCAGTCCAACTATTATGGAGATTCCACCTTTTTAGCGGAGATAACTGGAGTTAGCCCACATTTGGTGGGGTTTTCAAGTGACATTGGGCAGTTTTCTTTGGGAGGTCATAACTTCCTCAATATTGAACCAAATTGGACGAAATTTTAGTCAATTTTGGGTATTTTGAGCATTTTAGAGAGTTTGGGATAGGTTTCAGAGTGAACAGAGGTATTATACAGCCATTTTTTCTTCAGGGAAGAGGAAAGAGCCACCAGGGCCATCAGGGAGATGGAGCTGTATTGGGTTGTACTTCACTGTTTGAGGTGAAACAAAAACCATTTTTAGCTTATTTTTGTCTTCTGAAGTCAAATTCAAAGTTTTTTTGCCTGTTTAGGCATATATTTCACTGCATAACCATTTTTAGCAACTTAATAAAGCAAGGACATACCCATTGGGAGCCTTGGACCTGGCAGATGTAGCCCAGGAGGGGTGAAATGCCTCATCAATTTGTTGTGTTATGCTATGATGAATTTCTCTTGCTCTGTATTTCTGATATAATATGTTAAACAGTAAACTTAATTAGCATTTCCTCACACATAAACTCAGAAACAATTACCAAAAACATTTTGTTTAACTTGCAAGACATGGAGAATACTTTGCACACTTAATTAAATGGAAGTGGATACTTTGCACAACATCTACAAATAGTTCCATTTTCAGATCAGTTGGTATCAGAGCTAGAGTTTTACTCTGCATTTTTTTGTGCAAAGATATAGTTGATTTTTTGCAAGTTTTGATGCTTACTAGGCTTAAACTCAAAACAGGGGAAGGAAAATTGGTTAGAGCAGAAAGTAATCCTCAACCAAGGAGGGCTAGAGTGCCATTGTCTCCACCATCTGTTTCACCCCCAAGAGTTACTGAAGAAGCCTTAAGCATGTCTTCAAGAGAAGGATAATTTCCTGAAGACATGGATCCCAAAGAAGAATAACAGGTATTCTGAAAGGCTTTCCTAAACATGACAGAGATGGTGAGGATACTCTACCAAGAAAGGAATGATAGGCTTGTTGGAGAAGGGTCTAAACATAAAAAAGAAGGAGAGGGTTCTTCAGGAGGAAAGAAAAGTGATGACAAGACAAAGAAAGGACATGGAGGAAATGGGGATCCACCATCCCCATCTTCATCCTCTTCCTCTACATCATCATCCTCTACTTCGGTGAATCATGTTGAGCCCCAAAGATGTCCTTCTTTTCCACCACATTTCACTTCATTTCCTTTGTCCCTCATCAATTACAGGCTTGAATGATCAATAGGATTGATTAGGATTACTTTAAGAATGTATATAATGACTAACTTTCTATGTTTTCATGATTTTGTTGTTGTAGTAATTTTTTACTAGACTCGGCTACAGAACGCAGTCATTCTGTAGCCAGTTGCCTATTCCGCAGCTATCTTCATGTTCACACAATTTCCAGGTGTCACCTCAAGGAAAAACACATATGGTCGTATTCGACATCACTCCCCCATCATTTCTTGCTCTCCACGAAGTCTGAGCTCGAGTCTACAGGTGGTTATGCACGTGGGAAACCAAAACTAGGAGATAGACTTCTAATAGGACAAGGACTGTACAGATGTCCTTAATCATAGTACGAGGCCACCACCAGAGTCCTAGTTTGATTTTAGTTGGGAAAGACATTTATTCTTGTTTTATCTCAAAGACAGTTATGTAATTTTGTTACAAGTATGGCTCAGGAGACCGAGAAACAGCTAGCTAGATTTTGTTTTATTGCTAGATCTCAGAAGACCGTAATACTCTGTTTTGAATAATTTCTCCTTTAATGAAAGAAGCATCACTTTATTGCAAGAGCTGAGTCAATCTTGAGTAGATTTGCATGCTAATCCGGTGGTAGAGGGCCCCTGCTACCTGAGAAGATTTTTTCATATGATTTAGATAAGTAACTTAGCCTTTTTTCATTCCTAGTTTAATCAATTTTCTGAACTTTGTGTTTTTATACTTACTTGTAGTGGATGCCACAGTCAGTCTTATCCTTACAAACTATTCCAAAACACCACTAACATTGGATAAGATATAACTGTAGTATTTTAGGAGTTAATTGCATTCTTTTTTGAAACTTTATGTTTTATGTTCATTTGCATTGAAAGATACAGCCAGACTTGTTTTTACAAACTATTCCAAAATATCACTTATATTGAACAAGATAGGGCTATAGTATTTCATATAATTAGTTGCATTTTAGTTCAGTTGAAAGACTCCGGAGGTAGATGTCACTTTAGTTTAATTCTGTCACCATATTTCAAGTTTGATAATGGCACTCTAGTTCAACTCTGTTCACTGTATTTCAAGTTAGATTAGTGGCATTCTAGTTCAATTCCAGTTCACTGTATTTCAAGTTAGATTAGTGGCATTTTAGTTTAGATGTGGTCACTGTGTTTCAATTGCATTCTAGTTCAGTGTTATCCATTGTTCTTTAAGTTTTATTAACTGTCAAAATTAGACTTCACGGCCTTCATTGTTTACAAACTACTCTTGTTCTGACTTTCTATTAATGCATCATCATATGGACAGGAATTAGTGATATCAGTTTAAGGCCTTGATTGTTCTGCAATCTTTTGCAATTTCACAAATAAGCCTTTTCCTAAAAACTATTCTAGAAAATCTCTAACTTTCGAATGAGGCTTAGTAGTGACAAGTTGAGCTGCAGAATGGATTAATCTTAGCATTACAAGTTAATTCAGAGTAGAAATCTTATTGTGCTACAAATAATCTTTTCCAATTGTGTTCCAATAAAATTTTAGCCATGGATGAGATTCTTTGTAATATTGTAAGATGATTGTTTACTTAGGAGAACCTCATTTGCACTAAACTTGTCCTTTCTCAAGCTATTCCAACATATTTCTAATGAATGAATTGGATGAGTTCATGTTATGAGTTATTGAGTTCATGTTGTGATTTATTTCCTTGCTATGAGTCATTATCAAACTTTTCATTTTCTGTTCTTTAGTATAGGTTTTGCTCTATTTTTAGTGTGACCAACAACTGTTCTTTTTCAACATTTAGTTCTTTTCCTTCTTAACATAAAACCACAAAACCAAAAACATCATAAAAACACTAAACACAACGTAGTGAGAAACAGATACCTAGGCACATATAGTGCACCTCACTTCAGCAGTTTACTAACCCTGGTTAACAATTTATGACCTCGATTTAGGAACACTAAGTTGAGCACACAAATCCATCTCACAAGTCTAAAACCACTGGTAAAAGTCCATTTTTAAATCTTGATGTTAAATTTGAGTTGCCTACGTTTAATGGTGAAGTCAATGCAGAGAAACTTGACAATTGGATAAGACAGTTGGAAGTTTATTTGAGGATACAAAACCTTCATGAAGATGACACCAAGATACAGTTAGCCTCTTTAATAATGGAAGGAGTAGCATTGGTATGGTGGGAAGCCAAGACCAAGGATGAAATTAAAAAACATGGTAAGATCACTTTATCATGGGCTGAATTTATTTCCACAATTAAGCAGCAATTTTATCCATTAGCTCATTTACAAAAGGATATCATGAATTGGAAAAGTTTTAGACAACTTAAGGGACAAAGTGTTCAAGATTACACTCAAGAGTTTAGACGAAGGGCTTTATTACTTGGAATTGATTTGCATAGTCAAGATACTTTGCTGAAATATATAGGTGGTTTACACAGTTATCTTATACATACTATCCTTATGTTCAATCCTACTAGTCTAGACGAGGTTTGTGTCCAAGCCACGCATTTAGAGGCTAAAGGGAAACAATATTTTGATGGGAATGTGGATAGTGAATTTAAAGGCAAAGGGAGGAAAAGAAATGCAAACTTTAGGAAATAAAAAGGAAAGTTCTTTTGTAAAAATTGTTCCAGAACAAGCCACGATGAAGAACATTGTTGGAAACTTCATCCGGAGCTGAAACCAAAAAAAAATTAAAACCAAAGATAAGGCCAAAGAAAAGGGAAAAATGGTTGCACTTGCTGAACAAGACTTAGGGTTTGAATCAGGTGATGAAGCTAAAATCATAGCCATGGTACTAAAGAACATAAAGGGGAAAGAGATTGTAAAGGAAACAAATCCCAGTTCTAGCACTTTAAACTATCACATAGAAGCTCCAAATGAAGAGAGGAAGATAGAATGTGAGGATAATTTCAAAACAAACAAAGATAGACACACTATTTGATAGTGGGTCTCTCATCTCAGAAGACTTAGTCAAGAAGCTGAAACTTGAGACCATTCCACATCCAAAGCCATATCAACTTGGATGGACTTGCAAGGAGGCTAATTTACAAGTCTCAAGAAACTGCATGTTGCACTTTGCCATAACAGCTCATTATGTTGATTTAGTTGAACTAGATGTGGTACCGCTTGAAATTATAGGTGTGGTGTTGGGTAGTCCGTATTTACATGACAGAAAAGCGATCTTCCATCGGCATGAGAACAAGTATCATATGTTCAAGGATGGTAAGGAGTTTATTGTGACAGCACATCAGAAGAAGCTAGAATCTTCTTTAGTCAATGCAGGGCAATTAAAAAGGCTTGTCAATGCAAGTCAAAATTTGACTTTGTTCATGTTTAAGCGAAAATATTTTGTACATAATCATTTTTATTTTATTGCTGATATAAATGATGATATGTTTCAGCCTGAAATCAAGTCGTCTTTGGAAGATGACAAGATGTTGCAGAAAGTGCCTTTGGTGTCAATTGGTGCAAATAACAAAGTGTCGGTGCAAAGGGGTGCAAGAATCCAAGAAAGGGAAAAGCATGCAAGCAAAGAGGATAGAAAGTTCAACATGGATCAATGTTGGTTTCAGAATGGCAGTTTGGTATGGCACGAAAACTTGGTCGGAACCAACACAAGTACTTGGCTCATTTGGCAAAAGTTCGCCATGAGGGAAGTTGGCAAGGTGAATCTTATTTTCAGTTTCCTTTGAAGTTAGACCATTGTAGAAACAGTATGTATTCTACAAATTTTAGTTGTTGTTCTGCAAGTTTCAAAAAATTGCAGTATGACACAGTCAAGGTTAGCAACAGTCAGTCAACAAACTCAAGGAAGAATTTATCTTTTTATGAGAAGCTCAATTTGATGAAGTCAGGAAGATTTCAGTGGTTCAAGGTTGGAAGAGTGGAGAATCAGTCTCCTCATCTTCAGTTTTTGTAATTCAGAGAGCTTTTCGGGTCCAAAAGCTTCCCATTTGGGAGGTGTGATCACGTGATCATGTCCAAGTTGAAAAAATGCTCAAAAATGGAACTGCTCATAATTGGTTTAAATCTGAACGTCGTATTTGAAAGTTATTGAGGTTTGAAGTCTCCAGTAAACTCCATTTTTCAGTTGACCAAGTTCGAATTTTGCAAATTGCAAAAAATTTAAAAAGAATATTCTTTGGAATATTCCAAATAATATTCCCCTAGAATATTCCTTGCAGGCGTACCAAAATATGACATGTGGCCGCATTTCATTTGTTGACTAGTTGACTTTTTGGTTTTGGTGGCCAATCAATGGGTGACACATGGCAAGCCCGGAGGCTGCCACATGGCCCCAAGTTGTAGTTGAAAGGTGTTACAAAAATTTTGTTACTTCACAGGAGTCGAACCGTGGTCTCCCCGCTGGCAGCCCACGAGCCCGATCATTCCATCTATCAAGTGGTTCTTAACATATTACGGAGTCAATATCTATTTGAAGTTTAAATTGCATTCCGTCAGTGGCAAAAGGGGGCCAGCCCCCACTTCAACCTTACCACATGACCGAGCGCTATGTACCAGGGCTTAAAGGCCTCAACCAGCGAGAGCAAATGGTTATGAAAACTGTTACATGTGCCAGTGCATGAGGTGGCATTTAATATAACCATTTTATATTACGGTTTTTGCAAACGTTCATGCTGGCGGTTAGTCAGAGTTTGGGTGGTGGTCACTATATGACCGCCCCATGATAAATATTAAATGCCACCACTAAACCGCCCGACCATATTTTGCGCCAGTCCGACTATTACGGAGATTCCACCTTTTTAGCGGAGTTAACTAGAGTTAGCCCACATTTGGTGGGGTTTTCAAGTGACATTGGGCAGTTTTCTTTGGGAAGTCATAACTTCCTCAATATTGAACCAAATTGGACGAAATTTTACTCAATTTTGGGTCTTCTAAGCATTCTTGAGAGTTTGGGATAGGTTTTAGAGTTAACAGACGTGTTCTATAGCCATTTTTTCTTCAAGGAATAGCAAAGAGCCACCAGTGCCATCAGGGAGATGGAGCTGTATTGGGTTGTAATTCACTGTTTAAGGTGAAACAAAAGCCACTTTAAGCTTATTTCTGTCTTCTGAAGTCAAATTCAGAGCTTTCTTTTCTTTTTTAGGCATATATTTCATGGTATAACCATTTTGAGCAACTTAATAGAGCAAGGACATGCCCATTGGGAGCCTTGGACCCGGCAGATGTAGCCCATGAGGGGTGAACTAACTTATCAATTTGTTGTGTTATGCTATGGTGAATTTCTCTTGCTATGTATTTCTGATATAATATGTTAAACAGTAAACTTAATTAACATTTCCTCACACATAAGCTTAGAAACAATTACCAAAAACATTTTGTTTAACTTGCAAGACATGGAGAATATTTTGTACACTTAATTAAATGGAAATGGATACTTTGCACAACATTTACAAATAGTTCCATTTTCAGATCAGTCTATCACACAAGAATTGAACCAATATAAAGCACACAAAGCCAAATGTAATAAACTAGGTATACCACAAAATCCAACACCCAAAATATAACAAGAGAGGAGATAGAGCCTAAAATTCAACCGCAAATCACTATGACAGAAATAATACACCAATCCGTCCAGGGAATATAATTTACCTCATAAAACAAACGAATGAAGAGAGGGAAGCTCAATTAGAGGCTCACAACACAATTATGAACCTTCTTCCAAGCCCTATCCATGACTGGCACCTTCTAGGAGTACAAAATTTTCATATCACCAGGGTCCCAAGCGTCATCGTCATGCATTTTCCAGCCACAAACTCTCATAGAATACAACCACTTGAACAAAAAATGGCCTTCGATGTAGTTGAGAACCAAGATTATGAAGCCATCTTTAAGCACCATACCACCCTCAACAATGAGCAGCTACAATGAAGGATCATAAAATTACAATCAATACCCACCATGGTTTGAACCTTAATGATACATATGGTGTATGGGGGGGGGGGAGGGCATGTTATACCGCCCCCCTATTTATGTGCCTTGGGAGTTGGTAGGGTGGCTGGTGCCCTCGCCCCCCAACCCCACCATTTTTTTGTTTATCCAGCCCCATCGGGGTTTCTCACATACATATTGTTTTTCTGTAAGTAAGAAAAAATTCATTGTACTATCATAATTTTACATAAAATAAATGGATGGAGAAACATGGGCGGAAAATGTCCAAGATGATTTCATTATGTCAATAAACTTTCCTTTCTTGAATTAAACTTAAGGGAGATCATCTGCCCTCCATGTGGGAAACCTAATGGTCTCTCTAAGAGTTCTAAGAGAAATTTTTGACAACATGGAGCCACAAAAAAAGTAGATGTAATAGAAACTGAGTGGACATGGACAACCAAAAATAAAAGGAAAAGATAGAAGTAATAGAGGTTGGGTAAGAATTTCTTGGAAATGGTTAACGAGCCTAGCCATGCTGTGTCTGAGCCTGGTAATGTTGGTCTTAGTTTCATTGAGGCTAGTTGCTCTGATCGTGGTAATGATAGGCTTGGTCATGTCATGCGTAGTCGTGATGAGTGAGATATTGTAATGGATCGTCATAGCCTTCTAGAAACCATGGAGGGCGTTCCCTTTGTAACAAGAACTACCCCTGTATTGGTGTCAACATCCTTCTAAGAGGTTTCACCCTTGGTTTTATTTGCATTAGTTGTTTGGTTAGCCAAATTTGTTCTTGCACCTCATGGCTAGAAGAGCTAGGATTGCCTAACAGATTTTTCATATTTTGTTGAGTCCCTATGTGTTTAGGGATAGGTGGCTTGGTTGCTTAATGGATCGAGTCTACAACATCTAATCCTTTTGGCGAATTAGAGGAAGTCAGAGGAAGGGGATGGGGAGGGAATGGGAGCTTTGGAGGTTTGGATAGGTTTCCTAGAGTCGATCAAGTGTGGATGACATGTGAATCAATATTTGCAATTTTTCTTTCCACCATCTTCCAGACTTCTTCTCAATCCCTGAAATGGTGGCCAAGTAGGTTCCTGACTACCCAATGGCCATTGCCTATGTTCCTACATTCCCGCGCTTCCATGGCACCAACTAAGAAATGGATATGTAGAGGCAAATATTCATTAATTTTCTCTTCTTTGTGACCATGCCAAGGGGGAGATGTTAATTCTCACATCCACTTCCAACTCTCTTGGTGCATCCCTTTTCAAGGACCATGACAGTTATGCAAGAAAATTCTCTGCCCCTAGCTTCAAGCTTCGCGAATCTTTTTCTATGTGAAAACCACAACGACCAATTACTTGCAGATCAAATTGAATGAGGGAGTGATTGTTCCTCTTAGTCTTGATAGTTGAATTCTTTTTCCGAGCAAGGAGTAAATACATTATCCTCAACTCTTTACCACATTCTACTCCACATTTAATGAGACCAATTAACTACGAAGAGAAAGATCACCACCCAACTTTGTTCATAAATGCCTTAGACTATGAAGGAATAAAAAACCTATTATCCATCAAAATACTTATATATATATATATATATATATTCTAAATACATTTTTTATAAATAATTTTGTTAACTTTTACACTCAGTATATATATATTCTAAAAACAATTTTTATAAATAAATTCATTATCTTTTATACTTAGTATATTATTTATATTTTAATATATTTATTGTATAATATTAATTCATATTATATATTGTTAAATTTTAACTTTTTATGCCTATTTTTATTTTTTTTAATTTCTCATTTTAATTATTTTCTGAACTCTCCTCTAGATTTAGTGTTATTCGCTGGATTCACACAACTTTTATATTTATAAATTATTTATCATATAAAAATAATTCACCACACATGCATACTATCAAATTTCAATTGACTCCCTCATTTTTCATGCTTCTTATATTTTGAATGCTTTGTATTTTTGTCTAATTTCGTTTCTTGGTATCCATGCTTATTATATATTGAGATGTTTTCATTCCTTGATATCCTCGCTTATTATATTTCGAGATATTTGTCGTCTAATGTTTTATTGTATTTTGTGATTTTGGTATTGTAATTTGTCTTCTTATCTTAGTTTATTCCTTCTTTTGATATTTGACTTCTGTGTTAAAAATATATATATTTGTTCAAATTTGACTTTGAGATTTGACTTCTATGTCGTCTAATGTTTTGTTGTATTGTAATTTGTCTTATTATCTTAGTTTATTCTTTCATTTGATATTTGACTTCTATGTTAAAAATATATATTTTTTTTCAAACTTGACTTTCAGATTTTGATATTGTAATTTGTCTTATTATTTTAATTTATTCCTTCTTTTGATATTTGAGTTTTATGTTTATAATATATATTTTTTTTCAAATTTGACTTGAAATTTTGGTATTGTAATTTGTTTTATTATCTTAGTGTATTCCATCTTTCGATATTTGACATATATATATATATATATATTTTTTTTTTTCTATAGTATTTTTGTCATATTAAATTATATTATATTTATAATATAATTTATTGTAGTGTTATATTTTTTAAATTTTATGCTTTTGCTTATTTTAATATTTTATTTTATTTATTTATTTTTATGTTTATTATATTTAATATTTGTTATTAATGCTTTACTATTTAAATAATATAAATTAAATTGTTTTTAATAATTATAAGAGATATTCTCATAATTATAGTTAATAGTATGATGGATTGTGGTTAGGGTCAGAAATTCAGCTAGAAATTTTTTTTAAGATTTTAAAATGAAAAAAGGCTTGTTTCTTAGTATCAATCATGGATTCCAATTTCTAAATTTCATGACGCATATTAGGGGATAACTATTTAGAAGATTCTGGTTGCTTCCTATGCATGTAATTGTGCCCTATTCTAGCCTTGAGGGCCCCTATCCTCAACTCCGCTCTTGTTTCACATATAATGTCTAGGTGGCATGTCATGCAGGAGTGGAAAATTCTTGGAATGCTTACAAAGAAACATAAAAATGGGGGAATAATAATTACATCGAGATTTACTTAATCATGTACGAGAACACTTCCCACTACCTTCAAGATTAAGACACATGCCCGAGACAAGAACTGACCTAAGACTACCAAACACACAACAAAGTTGATAGAAACTAGAATTATAATCTTTACCTCTGATAACATTGAGTCAAAACCACACCTCGACCCAAGAAAATAACCCTCCAAGGTGAGAGCCTCCTTTGCTATAACAATTTCCCAAACCAACAAGAACACGCAAGATATTACCAGACATGACATTTCCAGTATGACTATTAAGCAACGTCACCAATATTTCGTCAAAGTGATATCCTAACTCGGTGTAAACCAGACCTTCAGAAGAAAACCACACAATTTCAAACCAATTGACATGCAGAAGGAAACATAATAGATATCCAAAATTAGCTAGACCTTCAGAGAAAAACTACACAATTTAAAACTAATTTACAGGTGAAAAGAAAGATAACAAAGATACCATGAACAAGACAACCATGAGTAGAATGGTTGGGGGAATCAATGTCCAATTAAAGAAATTATTATGTATATATATATATATATATATATATATATATATATATATATATATATATATATATATATATATATATATATATATATATATTGTATATATTTAAAAATCAAATAATAAAAAAGTGTTCCATCTAACTACAGGACCATTATGACCAGCCACATCCTGGCCAAGCTTTATAGGCTCATTTTGGAAAAGAAGCTTATCCTTTGGATTGAAATCCAGGGAAAAGAGCTAAAGGACAATCTGGTTTTAGGATACATCACTCGACTATTGACCATCTTGTCACTCTTATAATCATTTCGGAGGAATGTCACAATAGTAAAGTAGATCTCTTCTATTGTTTTGTGGAATTTAGAAAATATTTCGACACTATTCCTCATGATAAACTTTGGGAGAGACTTAAAGAGATCATGGTCCCTCCTAAGTTGAGGATTGTTGTGATCTGTCTCTACAAGACTGTCACTACCAAGCTTAAGACCATCGAGTGGTGGTCTAAAGACATTAAATGTAATATCAGTGTCAAACACTGGTGTCCCATATCCCCTACCATTTTTGGCATATACATCGATAAGCTAGAAGAGTGTGTGGAAACTGTAGGATGCAAGGAAACTGAGCTTGTTGGTGTTCTCATTACTTTTCTCCTCTATGTCGATGATATCGATCTTCTTGCAAAAATCTATGATGACCTTGAAAAATAACTTCAGACTCTTCAGACCTACTGCTCCAATATGGGTATGAAGGTTAATAAAGACAAGACTAAACTCATGATTATTAAAACCAAAAATATCACACAGGGTAGTTTTGTGTATAATAACCAGTTCTTAGAGCAAGTTTCTTCTTATAAATATTTGGGCATTGACTTCCCTCATCAACTCAACTAGAATTATACCATCGAGAAAAGGATTATTGGTGGCTGGAAAGCTTATTATGAGCTTGAAAATAATTGCAAGTCGTTTGATCTTTACATTTGGAGTATCTTTGAGACTTTCGGCACCCCTGTTGTCTTATATAGATGTGAAGTTTGGGGTTGGAGTATATCCAAAGAGTCATGGAGGAAGATTGAGATGATTCAAAAGGAATGCATAACCTACAACCTTAATATCAAGGGAAATAATCCCTATCCTATCATCTTGATCGAAGCTGGTTGATCGCCCATTAAAAGTATGGCTATGTTTAAATATCTGATGTATAAAAAGAATCTATACAACATAGAATCCAAAAGGCTCCCTAAATTTGCTTCTAACTTTAGTAAAAACCACCACCTTCATCTCAAATGCAACTGGCATAAGGATGCCCAGTCTTGGCTCAACCATTGGGGAATTAAGGAGGAGCTCAGTATGAGAAGCAAAGATAGTGTCAAAAATAATATTACCTCCAATTTTAAGTACAATTTGTGGGAATAACGAGAGCTAGAGGGTAAAAGGAAACTAAGATACTATAAGGAGGTGATCAACCCCACCCTTGATAATCAAAATTACCTCTCTGTGAAAAAAATGAACA
The DNA here is from genome assembly GCA_034641835.2 of Pinus albicaulis. NCBI lineage: Eukaryota > Viridiplantae > Streptophyta > Pinopsida > Pinales > Pinaceae > Pinus > Pinus albicaulis. Next base: position 57,870 of record JAXQQM020057869.1, read on the forward strand.
TCGCTAGGATAAGAAATAATTCTCATGAGCTTCGGAGTGAGATCGGGTGGTGCTCTATTCCAAAGACTCCCCAGAATGATAGAATATGTCATATTTGTGATACTAAGTAGTTGGAAGATGAAAATCACTCTCTTTTAGACTGTCCGGCTCTTGCTCACATCTGCTCTCAATTCCCTAACATCTCCCACACTTCCAATCTTCCAATATTCTTGACCTATTAAGCCAACCCACCTATAGCGATATTGGAGTGCTTCTTTCCCTTCTCTTTGATCATAAGAACAAGATTTTGAAGAATCAAACTGAGATTATTTTTCCTTTCTTGAGGTCTGATAGGCCACATTGGTCTTAGTGGACATATATATATATATTCCAACTCTAGACTAATAACCACATTTTTATATTATGAAAATTTATTGATGGTGATATTCCAACTCTAGACTAATAACCACATTTTTATATTATGAAAATTTATTGATGGTGATAGTTATGTTAATTGGTTAGTAAATATATTTGGTTAGTAATAAATTTTTACTAAATATATTTAGATTTAAATATGTATCTTCTCATACTTAAGTTATTTTTCTTACGGCATACACTTATATTCAATTCTTGAAACATTCATTTGCTTTATATATATGCATAAGTCCAAAGCTCATCTAATAAACATAGTTTATATTATGAAAACTTGTAGAGGCTAATAGTTATGTTAATTGATTACTAAATAAATTTTCCATTTGGTTAATAATAAATGGTAAATTTGTTAGTAAATATATTTTGTTAGTAATTATTTTTTTACTAAATATATTTAGATTTAGATCTGTATCTTTTCATACTTAATTTATTTTTCTTACTGCATCTATTCATTTTATTTATATATGTGCATGTGTCCAACTCTCAACTAATAAAAACAATTTTATATTATGAAAATTTAGTGATGTTAATACTTATGTTAATTGATCAATAAACATATTTAGATTAAATATAGTTGTTTAGCAATACTTTTTTTACTAAATATATTTAAATTTAGATTTGTGTTTTCTCATATTTAATTTATTTTTCTTAGTGCATACACTCATATTCAAATATTGAAACATTCATATATATATATATATATATATATAAGTCCAACTCTTCACTAACAAACACATTTTTATATTATGAACAGTTGTCGTCGATGCTAATAGCTATGTTAATTGGTTAGTAAATATATTTGATTAGTAATAAATTTTTTACTAAATATATTTATATTTATATTTGTTTATTCTCATATTTAATTTATTTGTCTTACTGTCCAACTCTCTCGACTAGTAAACACAATTTTATATTATCAAAATTTAAAGTATTAATAGCTATATTAATCGGGTATATATATATATATATATATATATATATATATATATATATATATATATATATATACATATATATATATATATATATATATATATATATATATATATATATATATATATATATAAATAATTTGTAATAAATTGTTAATTGGTTAGTAAATATATTCAGATTTGTATCTTTTCATACTTAATTTGGTTAGTAAATATATTCAGATTTGTATCTTTTCATACTTAATTTATTTTTCTTACTTTCATTTGCTTTCTATATATATATATATATATATATATATATATAAGTCCAACTTTCAGCTAATAAACACATGTTTATATTATGATAGCTTACCAATGCTAATAATTATGTTAATTTGTTAGTAAATATATTTAGTTTAGTAAAAATATTTGGCTAGTAATAATTTTTTTACTAAATATATTTAGATTTGGATTTGTATCATCTCATGCTTAATTTAGAAATATATTTCTTTAGTTCAACATCACACACCTTTGAGGGTTCCTCTCCAAATAGCTTCCCCTTGAGATGTAATAAGACCTTTGTGAAGACTTTTGTGATAGGGTGTTTCTCCAACTATTTTCCCTTTGGGATGTAATAAGACATTTGTGGTAAAACATGATAAAGAGATGCAAAAAGATTTACAATAGTGTATAATAAGAACCTAGAGCAACATTACCTATTCTTTTTCTTTTCCCAGACATGAAGTTTAACTAAATTTTTTTCTTATTACTATATATGTTTATATGCATTATCAAGGAATCACCAATATTTTACAATGTTTTATAATTTTTTAGAAGATTAGACTAGAATTTGTAGTACTTTATAACCTTGTGAAAAAATTGCTAAGACTTAACAAAATTTTATAATTTAGTGAAATATTTGCAAAAAACTTATATACATATATTATATTATTGAAAAAATAGGCTATACATTTTTCTGTATGTTGTGGATATTCACCCATTTATTATACATATAAATTTGGGAGGCGTGGGGGAAGGGGTTTCTAAAAAATTTCCCTGCATATGTATCGGCATATGAAGGAATTAGATCGAAGGATGAAGTGTATTTAAAAACATATCAACATTCCCCCCTTAGTGGGAAGAACCTACATAGATACTAAGAGCTCATACAGGTCACTGTTTCAGACTCGAACCCTTCTTCCCTATTTCTATCATGTATATGCTTTATGGTTCCTTTGTCACTGTTGATTTTCTATTTTGTCGAATCTAAGTTTATGTATGCTAAATCTTGTATCTCCTAGTACTCAACTATCACCTCTCTACAAAAAGTAAATTATTGGATTTTTTTAGGTCTCCCTAGTAAGAGATTGACTTGAATTTTCAATTTACCTTATAATTTCCAATTTTGAAGGGAATACAATTTACTCTAAAAAAAAACATAGTTGACACAAAAATCATAACAAAACCTATTAATAACAAAATATATTTCAATATAATCATAAATAAAATATTTCAAAGTCAATTTCTTACACACATATATATAACACAAATGAGAATACATTTTTTAGCATTGCATGGAAACATTGATAGAGAACTATACATAGAATTTAAAAATAATAATAACATTATTTTGAAGTCTAACTTAAATAAAAAAAATTATATTGTCACATCTCCCATTCATAATCAATTATATATATATATATATATAATGTTTACATCATAAGTATTGTTTTCTTACTACAATGAATTGCACTATGAACATGGATTTTTCGAATACATATATATTTCATGTACTTATTACAAGGTATATATGGTTCCATATTCCCTTGAGAAATATCTTATTTTCATTTTTCCCTTAGGAAATTGATCTTCAATCTTCACTTTACATATACACTACATATGTAAGAACAATATGTTTTAATAATGGTTTTGATTTCCTCCATTTATTATACTTTAGAACTTTATAATTCAGTTACTCGGTAGTGTTTCAATATCGATAAGGGTTTATTTCCTCATGTCGGAGAGCATTACTCACATTGCATGGTAAAAAGAGGTTATTGTTTCCTATATTCATCATAAATATATTGGTGTATAATTACATCTCACTTTTTTGTCTAAAATATAAATGTTATCTAGGTTAATCCATATTTATTACGTAAATGTTCTGATTCCTCTTTACCACTAACAACTGTAGGTTGGTTCTGATTTCTATTATAGTTAGTAACACTATGGTTATAATATCATATATGTATCATATCGCTTCTACCTGATATATGATCTATGCGACCATGTGTTTGGTAACATTAAGTATTATTTTAAGTTAACAATACATGTGTATATTATTCACGTTATAGTCTTACATTTTCTTATTTTAAAGGTGTGGCAGTATCGTCTTTGGTATAACCTTATATTCAAATCTAACAACACTCTATTCTAAAGATGGGAAACATGACTTAATATTTTTGTAACGCGTATGTTACTCATCTCACCATGGTATCATGCGTATTTTCTTAAAGATGATGTGTTTGGGGTTTCTTTACCTAGAAAGTCTCAGGAATAATATTCTTGACCCAATTTAAACAAAATTGGCATCCAAACCTTAGTCATTATGATGATACAATCTCTGTGCATATTGTTTAATTCCTACTGTTGCACTCCAACTTGGTTTTCAGATAGGTCTACTCTACACCTGCCACGTATGTATGTTTCACGTGAACATGGGTGCTCACTGATTACCTCTTCAACTATGGCGATGAGTTATGGAGATTCAAGGGTCAGTATTTTATGTTCAAACTACAACCTATCAATTCCAGGTGTGGTTGATCAATCGATGATTTTTCGTCGTTGCTTCACTCGATGGGTGGTTCTGCAACCTCCTTATGGAACCATCCCATGCACTTGGCTCCTTTACAATTTCTGGTGAGTTAAGGGTTTCTGACGGCTTGATTAGTTGTGGCACTTTGCATGTGTGCCTTGTCACACTGATAATTTGTTTAATAACCCAACTCTTGTTTCCCTTAATGTTTAGGGTATTCCTTTCTTTTTCACCTTGCGCATTTAGTTATCCGTTAAGGTTTTTGAGGCCGCGCCACTGAGGGAGTCTTCCTCCTCTGGCTCGGCTCTTACCGCATGTATGTAATCATCAAGCTTCACATTTCCCTTATGATATATATATATATTACTACATGCATCTAATTGTTCTAGGTATTTTAGCGTTAATAAATGAACTCTTGAATTGCGACCAAGATTTTGCAAAAGGATCAATGCTTTGTCGTTGGTTAATAACATGAATCCTTACAGTGTCACGCCATACGGTAGTGTAGATAATATTTTGTAATACATTTTGGCTCCTCTAGTTTTTATACGATACCTCTCTATTCATTATCACTTCGATTCACATAATGTGTACTAGTAGTATACCATTGTAATGTGTGTAGTGCATCGTTCTCTACTGTATAACTGACAATTTTATATGTCATTACCCATTATCTAAAAAATTAATTCACCCTTAGTGTCTAAGTCATTTCCACTCCACACACTCTCTTCGAATTAGAAATTTGTTGTTATCAACTTACCAGTGTTTTAATATTATACTTCTTTTCTTCTTCGTAACAGGTATTTAATTGTTTTTTCTACCTGTAGAGACCTGATTCGGCTCAATATCTTAACTTAATTAATTGTTTCTACTTGGACTAGATTCCACTACAATAGTCAAATCCTTACACTTACTCCCTCTCAACTTTGCGCCATAATCACTAATGCATTGGAGGTAAACTCTTTCGTTTTGGTTCCTTTTTGTAAACCATTACCCTACTATATCTTTGTTGTGCACTCTAATTTTCATTTACATTCCAAACGGAACTCTAATTATCATATGCATTTTGGATCTGCTAAATTAGTTTTTCACTGTGGCCTATTTCTAATATATTCCATATCTACTACAATAAATTTCACGGTAACTGAATTAACTTTGATATTCTAAATCAAATTTATAATAGAGAAATTCAGACCATATTAACGATATCCTTATTTCTATATAAGAAGAAAGTTGTATAATTCCACCAGACATGCACACTCTAATAAATGATATAGTACATTCACAAATTCCTTTTTCTTTCAACTGTATAATCTAGTTATTGTTTCCTTTAAATATCGTATCTATATTTTTAAACTACTGTATTTTCCTAAAATTCTTCATGTCCATAAAATAAAAGTAAGAATCTAATTTTGACAGATTCTCTACTGGTTTCCCAACAGACTAACATAATATAAAATATAAACTAATATTAACCAAAAATTTAGAGAATATAACAATAATATAACAAATCACAGCTAAATAATTACATCACATACGTTCTAGGCAGATATATTGTTATGCATTCACTTGGGAATCAACCACTTGCTTTATCCACCTAACCATGAACTGAGCTCCTCTAGTTCGCCTCTAAGTCGAGATAATCTTACCAGGGAATCAAAAACCTATGTTGATCCCTTCAATAGGTATTTAATACATATCTTTCATGGTAAATTTTCCTTTAGCGACATCCTACTTTTGTGGACCTTTTTATCCATTTGGCTAGGATTTTCCATAAAAGCCCGCATCTCTCTCCCACAATGCTTTTATGCTTATCCAAGATTAGCATTTTTTTCCAGATAAGGAACTTAATGGATTTTTCTCTCCCATCCATTAAGCCTATCTATAATTTCATCTAAAATTCTTATCATGAAATAATTATCCAATCTCATTTACCAATGATAATTTTTTTTCTTTATTTCTTTGGTAAGAGTCTCATTTCTTAGTGTCTCATTCATAAGTACATACATCCCATTTATTTTTTAATAAATATTCATTTACATAATTATTCCAATATTCTTCATGGTTTTTCCGCCATTATTTCTAGCATAACCCAGTCTAACCAAAACAATATTACAACAACAGAGGGATATTACATTCTCCTCCCCTTTAATTAACACCTTCATCGGTGTTCGTTGTCCGGTTCTTTTTTCCTGAAACCTTGCGGGATAACTTTTCTTCTTTTCATCGTCTTATTCTCATATAATTTCTTCAGAAGTAAAGACTTTCATTTCACTTTATCCTGAGCGAAGGCTCGATTTCGGAATCGAAGAGTCTTTCCGGTCTAAAATACATAGAGTTCTGTCAAAAGGTCTCCCTCGACTCTACCTATAGCATTTTCCAATCAATTAGATGGAAGTTATCATGTACCTATTTATTAAGTAACAATATATGCAAAAAATTAAAAAAAAAATTAATATTACTAATTGATATGCCACAATTCCAATTCTGTTGGTTTTGTGGGGTTTTGGTATTTTGCGAAACCATTTGTATTGTAGGAGAAATTTCATCTTTTCTTAAGACCAAAAGGAATATGTTTCCTATACTTCACGCTTACAATCATCACTTTATTTCATTTGGTTTCATGAATCAACACAAAAGGACACATACTCTTGCATTTATTTCATGCTCCTTTTCCAACACATATATGCTTCATAATATTCACTTGCATTCAACATACTATCCACATGCATCCAATAAGGTCATCACCATTGACATATTACTATATTAGGATGTTAGGTCCCTATAATACTAGTGTGGCCTCTTGTTGTTATTATTAGTGTAGCCTTTTTATTGTTATTGTTGTGCCCATGTAGTCCCCATAGTGTTATTATTGTGCCCAATAGAATCACACTATTGTTATTGTTTCACCCTTACATTATTATTGTTATATAGGCTCTGATTATATTAGGACCCTTCAGACTCCTATATATAGAAAGTAGGTTTTTGTCATTTGAATCATCCAAGAATTTTTCATTTATGTAATTTAAAAGAGGTTTCCCCCTCGAGAGACTGATTTCTAAGTCGTTGATGTATATTTTCTTCTATTTTTTGAGTTGGTTGCATAACATTTGGGATCATAGCTTGGGATTCTAGGGTTACGCTTCTTCAAACAGGTCAAATTTTCACTATAATTTTTTTTCTACGAGGCTTCAGAAGCTGAAATGTTTACCACGAGGAGAAGAAATCTTGATGAACGTCGTGTAAAACTTTTAGATCTTGTTTCACTATATTTTCAGAGATATTATTTGTGAAAATTAGGGTTTTTCAGGTTCCATAATTTCATCTCAAACAGGTGACCGAGGGAAAACTGTCATAACTTTCGTTTTAGGCATCATAACGGAATTCTGTAAAAAGCATCTAAAAGTGAACATAAGGTACTTTCTTTTGTATCAATTTTTTATTCGAAGGTAGAAACAGTGAGACATGCAACACCATACAAGTTCGCTCTACTGAACTAGTCCATAATTAGGCCATTGTGGGAGATCGGGCATAACTTTAAATTGAGGAATCTAAATTCGGTCTGACATGTGGCATTGGAAAGAAGAATTAGAGGGATACTACAGGACTAAAGATAAAATATCGGGGATCTAAAATCATAGAGATACGTCAGTTTCAATATCGAGCTCCTCAAAGGCAAGAAAAATGTGTGTATATTTTTTTTTTAATTGCATAACTTTTGTTTGAAAAATGAGTTTGAAGTGATTCCAAGGGAATATTGAAGCATAGATATCAGTATTTGGTTCTAAATGCCTCCCAACAAGAATTCCACACACATTAAGTGCTCTGAAGATCTACTATGACAACATGAATAATGTCATGCCAATGCATACATTTACCTGATTAACTATGTATAAAAATGTTATGGGTCAGCTTTAACTTGAGAAAAAAAAATGGAATTACAGATATTATTATAAAATGGACCATTTTTATGAATAAAATTTTCTTATATATAAATGAATGTTATAAATAATAATGAGCAACTTATCATGGGAACTTATTAGAATTGGAATAATCTCAAATCCATAGGAAATTTGTGGGTAGGGCCAATTGGCTTGAATATAATTTTTAAAATTTATTAAAAGTAATGGACCATTTTGCTAAATAAACTTTTCTTATATATAAATTAACATTATAAATTATAACAAAGAATTTATCATGGAGGAATTTATTAGAATTGGAATAATCTCAAATCCCTAGGAAATTGGTGGGCAGGGAGCCACGTGGCACAAATATAAATTTTTAAATTTATTAAAATTCATTACAACCTAACAAACTCTCTAACACACTACAACTCTTAATAAACATTCAGACGAAGCATATTCCCTTGAGAATTCAATCTAGGCTGCAATTTTTAAAAAAAAAAAATCGACAGATCCTCATCCACCTTGAGTTGAAATAAGAAGCCTTTGGAAATTAGAAAAAATTATAATATTAACAAGTAATTACTTTTAGAAATATTTTACTTCGAATTAAAAAATTATAGATTAAAATTTTTATAATTGAGAGAAAATAATATTATATTGAGAGGTGTTTATTTTTTATTAATATTAATTAACTTTAAAAATATTTTAATTAATGAGGCATGTCAAGGAAGTCTCTTGGCTTAGGAGGAAGGTGACGCTTCAAGGGATGCTTCTAGAAAACTCAAGAGGTATAACAAAAACTTACAACTCTCTTTTTTTTTTGGCTATGCATGGTAATGGGAGTTAAGGCGATGGACGGAACAATTTTTTTTGGGCGTGCAGGGTGCCCTTCTGACTTCACCATCCCTAGTCTTTCAAACTGAGATAAGGAGGAGTGGAATTTCACCTCGTTTGGGAGACTCTAGCTTTTCCATTGTAGAAATTTAGAGCATAAGGATTTGAGACCTAGGCTCATGTACGTCTTCGCAATCATTGGGTTGGGTCTTTGTTTTTCAAGGGGAGAGAGAGTGCTCGGGCCACCGTTATGGCTGTAGTTCTCATCAATTTCCAATGCTCTGGTACATTTCCTTCTCCAATTTGTAAGTTTGTCTCAAATTCTCTCCTCTAGTGGATTTGCTTATTTTTATGGAAGGGTAGCAGTGTGTTTCATGGAATTTTCGTTTGTATATGTAGATCGTGTCTGCGAAAGATTGGTGGAGAGAGGGCTAGACCACTTTTGCTCATTGTGGTATGAGTTTGTGGTCAATAGTTCTGGACCTGGTGGTGACCCTTTTGAGCGTTCATCTCCCTTAAGAATTTGTTGCTATTATGAAAGGGCTATCACTATTTCTTCCAATATTTTTTTGTATAATGCCTTTCCTTCTTAGAGGGGTTTTGTTCTGGTGGAAAGTTAGGAGGATTGGGATGATTATCGACTAGGTTGTGCTTTCCTCATTAGTTTTAGTAATTTATTGGTGACCCAGGGGTGGTGAGGAGGCTTAGTGTGAGTGTTATTTCCTATAGTTCAAGAAATTTGGAGGACGGGGGGGAGTCCCAAACAAATGTTCTCCTTATAGCTCACATCATTATATTTGCATTAGAAGTGGAAACACCACCAATGATTGAATAATTAAGAGGAACTAACACATAGTGTGTTGGGTTTTGGTTTGGAGTATGTTTGATACCCTGAAGGCCATTCAATGCCAATGTGGTTGAGCTGGTGGGCCATAGGGCCATGGAGCATAACACTGGGTAGAGATTTTAGATTTAGGTGGAGAATTGGATAACCAAGCTATCCATTATCTAGGAAGAATAAAATTTCCCCCTCCATTTTATTCTCTAAAAAACCAACTCCAACAAGTTACTCTACTCCTAGGACAACACACTCAATATTGGTATGAAGACAAGAATGAAATGACTATTTTTATTAATGATCTCCAAAATAATTAGTGGCACATGATGGACCAACTAGTAGCTTTGCATTGTCACAAAAAATTAATTCATGAGGCTAGATTGTTTGGAAGGAAGAATGGAACATAAGGAGTTGACCAAGCTAAGTATGCTTAGTATATTATTTTTGTATAAGAATATCCTGACTAGAATTATACCTCGGGATACTAGTAATATTATTTCACTCAAGTCACTTGATATTTGTGATAATTTTCTCTCAGGTACCATTCATGATGAAATAGGTAAGCTGAAGAGTTTGACACTTTTCATTGTTATGTTCAACCACATGAGTGGTCATGTCCTGGACAGTATATGTGATCTTCCTAACCTTGTAACTTTGGAGATATGGAATAATTCATTTTCAAGTATACTTCCTCAAGCACTTGGCAGAAATTCGACTCTCCAATGGTTGGATGTCTCTTCTAATTATTTCGTAGCTCCAATACATCCTTAGTTGTGTAGAGGAGAAAATATCACCAAAGTCATTATTTTAATAACCATTTCTCATTACCCATTCCCAATAGCTTGGCTATTTTCCTATCTCTTTGGAGAGTAAGAATGCAGAATAATCAACTCTCTAGTGCGATCTCTGCAGGATTTGGATTGCTGCCAAGTCTTAACAAGCTTGAATTGGAAAAAAACATGTTAAATGGCAGTATCCCATTTGATCTCACTATCAAAGAGAAGTCATGGCCCACTGTGGATGCATCTGTGAACATTCTATGGGTTTTACATCTTCCCCATGATGACGAGAAACATTCGTTGAGCCTTTCATTGCATCAGATTATGTGAAGCGAACTCAATTATCCACTCCTTAATGAGAAAAAGATGGCATCTCCTCCTCTTGGTGTCCTAGAAGTTCATTTTTACAAGGACTCATCTTCAGGGCCACAAACAATTGTTGTGATAAGATTTCACAGTGGTGCTTGTGACAGTCAATCTTGGCTCCTTATAGCGAACCATTTTTGTCAGTTCCCTAAATGCAGTTGTTGAAGGAAGAGACCCAAAGTTTCCTGATGGCCTCGGAAAGCACGAACTGATGGCTTCAATGGAGGATTTGATACCCAAAGGAAAAAAAAACAATGGTTTCTTTACAAAGGACCTTGATGCTATAGGATACGCTCTAGACTCTAAGAAGTACTCTCTATTACCATTCAGTCCAGAGTTCACAAAAATGTCCATCAAGGTCGGGTTCATGTCTGACGTTCTTACATACAAACTTGGAAGAGAAGGTAAACTAGATGTATCAATTTTCTTGACTATTGCGTTCATTTCTCCTGTTGATGTTCTGAATTTGATTGCATTTGTCTCTCTCTTTCTTCTTTTCTTGACGATGTTATTGTTTTACAACAAGTCTAAATCTATTTAATATTTATTCACTAGATTTCACCCAAATATTGATGATTTTATTGTTTTACAACAACTCTGAATCTATTTAATATTTATTCACAAGATTTCACCCAAGACTTACTTGGTCCCATCCACTGGCCTGCTTAAGCAAGCGAAATGGCCTTTGAATCTACATTGGGCTTGAAACACCGCCGCCTTACAGTCGAACCAAGACCCCTTTAAGGTTTCATTTGTTTTTTATATAAAGAGAAAGTTAGTTTTCAAATTTTCATTCATTTTTCTGATGACATTGAAATATAAACTTATTTTGTACCAATTGAGCTTATGCTTTTCCTGGAAGACAATAGGGCATGGGAGAAGGGTTGTTTGAGTGATTCGCCTATAGTGATTCACAAATTATTTTGTATGAATTTTATGCAACTTGAAGTTTTTTCTGATATATTCCTTCCCACACTCCACCTCCACCAATATAACCAGTGTATCACCTTGTTGAATTTATTCTTGATCTTGTTTTATTAGTAGATCCATTGAAATCATAAAAAGATAAACCTTGATGATTGAAAATTTGTGACCATCTAGTGTAGATCTTCCAATACAAATTGATAAATATGTAGATCTCCCAAACCAAATTGAGAGCGTGGTGCTTACTTAAGATCTATTTATTAAGTAGTGAAATGCTTCCATCTCCAAGTTCAATATTTGTTTAATTTTAAGTAAATATGCTTGTAACAGGTCTCCTCTTAGATCCTCTCCCTAGACCTCCAAAATATGATGTTTATGGGCTTCCTAAAAGTTTCTATATCAAATTAATGGGCAATCAATGAGATTTTGAAAACGTAAATTGACATTGGTTTGCACCTGAAGAAATTAACATTGGTGAGGGGTAACTTTTTTTGCACTGGGATTTAATGCATTCTTAAAGAAACTTTCGAGTGTAACTAGTCATCTATGCCTCTCAATATGATCAGATCAGTTACTCATGGTTGTTGGACCATCAACTTGTCCCAAGAAAATATCTCTTCAGATGAAGGTAACAAAGAAAATGGTATATTCAACAACAAACCTTCTACCATAAAAGGCCCCTTGTAATTGTGCCTCTTCACATAACACGCTTAACAGTTTAGAAAAAACCACACAAGGACCATCTGTAATATAGGAGCGATGCAACTTTCCCTCCACTACTAAAACTGATCAAAAGAGCTATAAAATTGAAGTATAGAAAGTATCCTACCAAAAGTAGATTGCTTCCATCCATTTGAAAGGAAAGTAAATTTACCCACTTCTATGACATATTCTCAGCCTGTTCTCAAAGGTTTCATTTATGGATCTCTTTTATAATGATTTTGAAGGAAGTCTTCCCGGGAATATTTCAAAAAGGGTCAGTTTGGAGAATTTCTATGCCTCCAACAACAATTTAGTTGGCAAAATTCCAACAGATTTTGGAGGTTGTTCTAGCCTTTCAATTCTGGACTTACCTGAGAATAAATTTTCGGGGACAATTCTGAGAAGCATTAGAATATGTGAGAAATTGGTCAGCTTGGACTCGAAACAAAATGAACTGAGTGGGGCCATTCCTTCTGAACTTGCAACAATTCCTGCTTTAGCCATGTTGGATCTATCTCAAAACCCTCTGACAAACATTATATCTCCTAAATTTGGAAATTCCATGACTCTTGAGATTTCAATGTGTCATACAAAAATCTCTCTGGTCCACTTCCAATTCAAGGGATATCCAGGTCTTCCAACCCAGATGCATTTTTTGGTAAACCAAATCTCTGTGGAGGTATTTTGGCTAATTGCCACTTTATTACATACAACCTGCTACCTCCCAATACAATAGATAAAAAGGGACCCAGGATTTTGGCATGCCTTCCCACATGTGAATGTATCAACCGCATCCACAATGATAAAGGGATTCTTCACCGCTCAAATGCAAGCACCCAAGAAAGATGGGCATCCAACTTCTGTGCAATGGATACATTGTATGACATGGAATTGATATCAAAGACAATGTGTGCCATTCTTGACAATTCAAAAGAATGGCATCAAGCAATTTCACAGGCTTGGAAATTAGGAGATGGAGGAATGGTCCATGTGCAAGGCATTGACTGTAACAAACTCAGACAAATTTCTTTGTACAGAAACGTGTTAATTCTCAATCGCATGGCAAGCTACCCTTTCATAGTTTGTCGAATGAAGCATCGCAACAACTATATTGCAGTAATGCTACCCTACACATTTTTTCCATCAATGGCTTCAAAGCGACTTAGCGATGCAGCTGAGAAGATGCATCTTCGTGACCAAGTTGAAAGAAGGTTTTCATAGTCTCATTTGTGAAAGGTTGTTACAAATATCAATTAATTTCTAACGATGTTGCTGATTTTTTAGATGGAGTAAGTTTTGAGGAAGGAGTCATAAATATAATTTTATGGAAATTCTAATACAGAGAAATTAGTGTTGTAAGTTTTAGAATATTCTAGCTGGGACATGGAGAGGATGTGTTGTTTTCATGGATTCGTGTGTGTTAATGGGGCAGAAAGACAAGAAATGTTACAGAAGAATATTATGTTGCCATGAGCATGAGTTTCAGAAGTAACAAAGTAATTTTGCTATTTTCTGAAGTAACAGAAAAATGTTTTCGTATTGTGATGAAATATGAGTTGTTGATCTCCCAACAAGTAGGAGCAAGGTCCATCAGTAGTGCTACCTGCCTTTTCATTTTCACCTTCAAACCATTCGACACGATGATTGTTCCAGGGTCTTAGAATAATATCACTAGTAAGAAAAAACATCACTCCCTTTAGGGTGATGGACCTTCAACATTTTTTTGTGTTACAAAACTTGGAAGGTTTGACCTAGATTTATTGGTCACATCCATCTTCACCAATAAAATGGGCCAAGATAATCCGGTAATGAGCCAAACTCACTACCATAGAGTCTTAATTGCTGGAAGTGAGTTTGACTTTTGAGTAATCAGTGATCGGTTGTGTTTTAAATTTTTACTAATGAAATGATCGTATACTTGATATTTTTTTGTATTATCGTGTTAGGAATAATTCTTACATTAAATTGGTTTATTGGATTCAAATGGATTGTTGGTGATTATGAGTTATTGATTATGTTGGCAAGTCGTCTTAATTTTGCAAAGGTTTCATCAAGTGAACAAGTTTGATATACGACTGTTGGATCTTTAAAAATACCGTGCATGTTGCTTATGTTTGTCGCATCCTTCTCTTCTCTGATTGGGGATTTCTCTGGATTTTCTATGGATTTCTCTTCTCTCGTTAGTGAAGGTCGTATTTCTGTTTCAATTGTGCCTTGAAGCCTGGTATTGAAGCAGTCTTGAGAAATGTGAAATCAAGTTTGTTGAAGCTCTACATGTAGCAGCGGTGCAAATACAACATCCTGAATGTTGGCTTCCTGATTCCTTGTTGAGACAAATTAGTGGTGGCACTCGGAGTGGAGCTATTTGTTGTGAATGATGAAACCTTTATGGATATGTTTATTGCACCTAGTGTTGTAGATTTTCTTAGGAATGAACGCCAAGTCACGCAAAAGCATCTGAATATTTTACAATATTGCTTGAATAAATTTTGGAATCTTGCTTGTGCACTTTTAGTTGGATCGGTATGTCAAATCTATCACTATGCATATCACATCCAGTGGTTGTGGCTAGCTTTGTGGACTTCTTTGCATGACATGAGTCTTATCCTGTGATTCGACCAACAAGGAATGGGTTTAGTTATTTGAACAGAATTTCGATTGCCAATAAATCAAGTGAATGATGTTGAAAATATCGAGCATATCATTGGGGTTCACCATATTCCAGAAATTTGTGAACAAGGTGACAAGTCGCAAATCCTCTTCCTCCAATCACAACAAATCAATCAAATTCCAATGCTGAGAAAATTTTTAAACTCTCTTTGATAGCCATTGAAAAAACTCACACCCTTTGCACACCAGTTATAAGATTCTTTCTTTCACTTGAAAATTCACAACAATTAAATTAAAATTATACTCACCTCAATGGTTTTTCATTGTCCATTCAACATACTTTGCACCATGCACCTCATGGTGCAATTGCTAGTTAAATATATTATCTAAAATCAATCGGTGAAAAAAAAAACACAAAAAGTACTACACATGTCAATCATTTAAAAGGGGACTTTGAAACAGATAAGAACGTTACCCAAATTTATTGATGACACTAACAAACTACATCAGAGCATTACCCAATACATTTTTTGGAGAACGATAACAAACTAGATAATAACATTAACAAGACAATGAAAGATGCAACGGATCCGTACGAGAATCGATGAGATGGCCAGGAGCAATTCCGTACGGGAGTGGATGAGAAGGCAGTTGCAGAATGCGTTCAGTTATATAGTTTAATCGGAGAATCACTACGTTTCCAGAAATAAATTTCACCCATGGTGCAGATAATGCAAGAAAAAGGCACAGAAACTTCAGAAGATTGAACAAAGTCTGTTTGAACTCAAAGATCACAAAGAAGCTATTAGAGTTGAAGAACAGTTGAGTTCTCCAGAAGTCCAAAAGAAGATTGCTGCTATCCAGAAAGAATTTGAGGATACATGTTGCTCAGAAGAGCCAAATGCCTTTTGGCATAGGAAGCAGCACAACATAGAATTGCCTTACAAGGAAGGATATACTGGCAGGCCTTGTAAGTCAAGAGCCATCTCTATGTCTGTTGAGGACAGGCAGCACTGCCAGAAGGAGATTAAACAACTTCTACAGAAGAAGTTGATCAGAGAATCCAGTAGCCCATGGAACTGCTATGGATTCTATGTGAACAAAAGAAGTGAGCAAGTCAGAGGAGTTCCACGCTTAGTGATTAATTATAAGCCTCTGAATAATGTGTTGGCAGATGACACTTATCCAATCCCTCACAAAGGAGATTTGATAAGAAGAATTTCAGGAGCTAAAGTATTTTCAAAGTTTGACCTAAAGTCTGGTTTCTGGCAAGTCGCTATTGCAGAAGGTGACAGGTGGAAGACAGCATTCAGTGTCCCTCACGGACATTATGAATGGAATGTTATGCCTTTTGGTCTGAAACATGCCCCATCAAAGTTCCAGAAGGTAATGGATTCTATCTTCAAGCCCTATGCAGATTGGTTACTTGCATACATTGATGATCTGCTGATATTTTCTAAAACTCTGAGTGACCACTTCAGACACCTGAAGATATTTATGAAGTTGGTCAAAAATAATGGTCTTGTCCTAAGCAAGAAAAAGATGGAGCTATGCAAAACAAAGATTAAATTCTTAGGACATGAGATTGAAAATGGCCAGATTGCTCTGCAGCATCATGCACTGGAGTTTGCTGATAAGTTCCCTGATGTCATTCTTGAAAAAACCCAGTTGCAGAGGTTTTTAGGGTGCCTCAACTATGTGAGCAATTTTTACCCAAATTGTGCCCTTAACAGATCTCTGTTAAATCAGAGACTCAGAAAGAATCCTAAACCTTGGACTGACAAGCACACCCAAGCAGTCCGAGAGATAAAGTTTAAGGTAAGATTCCTGCCCATTCTGCATGTTGCTGATGATAATGCTTATAAAATTGTTGAAACAGATGCCAGCAATGTTGGTTGGGGAGGTGTGCTAAAACAGAAGCCAAAGAAAGAAGACCCGAAAGAAAAAGAACAAGTTGTTCTTTTCGCCTCTGGAGTATGGAGCAAAGCTGAAACAAATTATGCTCCTATTGAAAAAGAGGTAAAAGCAGCTTGGTATTGTTTAAGAAAGTTTTTTGTTCATTTGGCAAATAAGTATTTTCTGCTTAGAACTGATGCCAAAGCTCTGGATAAAGTTTTATCAAAAGAAATCAAGAACCCTGAGGATGCAAAGTTTGCTAGATGAAGGTGGATAGGTAGTGGAAGTTTCAATCTTACTGCCATCTAACGTAGTCCAAGAATGAGAAGTAGATGTTGTTGTATCAGCCATGAAAACAACATCATTCTCCATTTGTTTCTTCCAAGAGTAAAAGGAAATCCACACATTATTTTCTTCCATGTAACTTTTCCATTCTTCAGACATCTTCTTCTTTTCTTCTTTAGGAAAAGCTGCTGCAAAACTTTCTGCTGCTGGATGCGTGAATAGATCCCAATTCACCATATTCTTCATCCATTGATATGGGATCAATGCTCTAGGACATCCATCCATTAAAGTAAGGAACTTATGGATTTCAGGCACAGAGGGCTTCTTGACTCCTGGAGTCAAGTCTTTGAATCTGCAGGCTGGAATCAGCTTGTTGGCTTGTTCTAAATAACCCAACCCATACCTTGGAGTACCTGGGGGTCTCTGTTTCAATAGAAGATCAACAAGTCTTGGATCTTCTTCTTCCAAGGAAGGTACCAAATGCATCATCAAGACATGAGGCTTATCATCCTCATGGGGAAAAGGAATATCTGAGCATTTTGGATTAGGACAAGGGTTTACAGATGTACTGGGAGGAGCTTGTCCAGTTCGGGGGTTATGGTTGTTATGAAGAACAGCATATGCAAGGCTTTGCAGATTAACAGACTGTTTACACTGAGGACACTCTACTTTGACTGGCTGAAAATTTACTATCTGGGCAAACTCAAAAAGAGAAACATGACTACAATTTGAAACAAGAGAACTACAACCCGTATCTGTACAATCGTGCTCTATGTACCGAGGAGACTTTTTACACTCAACTTCAATTCTTCTGCGGTCTATGGTTGACCTTCTAGGAAAAGACAAGGTCGCAGAGCTCTAATTCTCAACTATGTTTGCAGAGGTGATTTTTTGGATTTGCAGAGGCCTGGGATTTGGAATAGTCCAGTGCCTTGGAAATTGCAAATCTTCCCATTTGATTGCCTGGTGCTCAATCTTCTGATTCTTTGCATCTGTGAGCACTACTACACTTGTTTTGGAATCTTTGCTGGGGGCATGTAGAACAGCAGGAAACATTGTGGAAGTGTGGCGAAAACAGCCACGAAACTGAATTGCGATATTTCTTCTTTTCTTATTCATATCAAATCCCATAGTCTGGATTTGAAGTTGAAGGATATCAGACAATGTTTCATCAAAAACTGATACTGAAAAATTTGGGTAACAGTCAAACCAGACTGGCCCATTGGATAGTGGAGCTACTATCCCGCCGATTAATGAATCGGTGTATTTATTATGTGTTAGATCCCGCACAGTGGCTAACACATATGCCTCCACCCCTGGGTGTACCAAAGCATTAATGCCAACTCGCAAACATCCTAAGTGTAAAAACTGAGTTCCCAACTTTCTAGCTTCAGCTTGGAGTTCTTTGGGATTTAATATATGGATCAACTGGGCTTGATCACTATTCTCCTGGATACTTGACACAGATTCCTTTATAGTTATTCTAGTGGCAGCTTTGAGGTGCCAGACTCCTAAATCATTATAGACTTGAGAGGGTTTGATGTTGGGTAAAACCCATCGAGCTTGAGGCTCAACCTCTTCATAAAGGTGATCAGATTCATTGATCACTCGGCTACTACTTGACGCGAACATATCTCTGAGGGGGTTTTGTTCGGCTTGCTCTTCATCTGCAAGCTCTCTGAACGATACAGATTTAGACATGGAGGAATCCATTAAAGAGAGAAAGAAAGACTTTCAGGTATTACTCAAGATCTTGAACCAGGCTACAGAGTAGACTTATGGCTTTGATACCAATTTCTAGCAGAGGCTTTTCAAAGCTTGCTTGCGGTCGTCAACCAACCGACTTGGCCTTGTTAAGTTTCTCTAAACACTGCTTGTCATGAACCCAACTGTGAACCCGGACGAACCTACTTATGCCCTCACGCACTAGCGGCCTACCATATGGCTTCCACGCCTTCCAACGGCCTTAGCGATCCGTAGCACTTCGCGAACTCCAGCGAACTTATGGCGAACTCTTATAGCAGTGCAAGTATCTTAACAGTAAATGTAAGCACACAGAGTAATAATGCGGAAACTCAAGATGAAAGTCTTCTCTCTTTATTAACAGAAAGCTTCACAATCATATTACAATAGATTCTCTGTATCAGAGATGGACTGTATCGGCTTTTACTGGACTTATGATCTTCACGAATGAAGGATCGTTACCAGAGGCTTCCTGGCCGAGCTACAGACTCTGTCTCAGAGTTTGTGACTATAACACACAGACATAAAGATATAGACTCACTACTGAACTGGCCACTTTAGGTTCTGATGTATGCCGAGCACATACACCCGCAGGCTTCTCAGTTCAACCTATAGACTGTGAGTAATGAACTCCGTGATGCGAGCAGATCGCTATGATAGCGCAGACGCAGAGCAGGGAGAGAACTACTCGGACTCAAACACCACAAAAAACACTCCAAATGCGAATGCTCCACTAATGAGCCTTACCTCTCTTTTTATAGGAATGAGAGGGGGACAAACATTACTGTGGTCCGTTCGATTATTGACACTTGGCAGAAGATCATCGTTTTCGGGTAACACCGAGAGGTGACATCCGCACGGAGATCTGTCATGCCGACAAACTTAAAGTGAAAGCATGTGAAAACACAGTGGATACCTGTCAAAGGCCCACGAGGAATCTAGCTTTAATAATTACACTTTGGATACTTTTCTGACGTAGGAAAAGTCCAAGAGAAAAGCTACGTCACTATAAGCCCGTGACTAGGTACCATATGTACACAGGGAAAGCCTTTTATGAGTGGGGCTCCCGAGGACCACTAGTACTGGGTTCAACTGCAGATTCTTCAAGAATTTTGGCGCCTAGAAATTTGACATGATACCATTCATCGTCCCATGCTTTCGTGTAGATTCTTCTGACGATCATGGGCTTGTTAAGCACTATCTGATGCTTGATCTTTTTCATGACTGCCCATTGGTAATGCATCTGCATATGCATTTTTAAGATGGGATTGTCAAGCATCGTGTGTTCTATACTGGCGAGTTCTCCAACAGTGTTCACTGGATAGTGAAAACACTCACCAGCTGGTCCTGAAAGACAATCATCACAAAAATGTCTATGATAAGTTTGAAAACAATCAGGATCCATACTATAAGGACTAAGCCCATAATGCCACCACCAGTTAGACAACCATGGAATGTATGGTTCTCTTTCATTTATCCAGGTTGGTGCAAATTTCAGCTATAGGGCAGATGCAGAAGGCGTTCAGTTTTAACAGCAATAAATTTCGGAGGGCAGTCGTGGCGTGGGAATCGCCTCCAACGGCACCGCCTTCTCCAATGTCATTCCAAACCTGTCACTCATATCAACCTGGTCAGCACTCATCCTTCAGGCGGCGCCCACTCGAATGATTGAAGGAGATACGCCAACAGCAGATGGACCATCTGACTGGCCAAGGGAAGTCCCACGCACATTCTCCTTCCTGATCTGAACGGAATGAGCTCGAAGTTTTGTCCCTTGTCATCCACGCTACTCATCTCCTTTTCAAGAAATCTCTTGGGCCTGAATTTCAACGGCTCCTTCCATGTCGAAGTGTCCCTTCCGATCGCCCAAACGTTGATGAGTATTTGGGTGTGTTCGGGTATCACGAACCCCGCAATCTCACAGCAGTTATCGGCTCTGTGAGGGATGATTAAAGGAGACGCGTGGTGCAATCGGAACACTTATTTGACAACCGCGCGGAGATACGGGAGACGCTCTGCGTCGCTCTCTGCAACCATTTGGTCCTACCCGACTACCTCTTCCAATTCGTGTTGGACTCCTTTCATCTTCTCCGGATTGCGGATGAGTTCTGTCATCGCCCATTCTATTGTGTTTGCGGTGGTCTGAGATCCGGCCCCAAATATTTCCTGCAACAAAAATAATTGAACATGAGAAAAAGGAGTAGTTTCTATACATTTTTCTTTTTTTTTTAATGAAAGTTTCGAGAAAGAGATATTACTAAGAGATAGTTCTCTCAATGATGACTACACTTGTAGTCCGAAATTACTATAATCCCCAAACAAATATATTACTAACTAAATTTTTGAGAGTAGAACCACAAAAATCTATCACTAAATTCCGCAGGGCAGGAACTAGAAGAAGAAGAAAATGGTAGTCGTTGCATCGCAGGAACTAAAAAGAGGAAGAAAATAGTATTTGTTTTAGTGGTAGTTTTAAGGAAAAAACAATGCAAAAATGGTGATATAATATATGGCCCCCACACTCGTTTTAAAAACTTGTGGTATAAGAAATCCAACACCATGAATGAGATGTGAGCAATCAATAAGTAACGAAAGGCTTACAGTTAAGTAGCCTCTGATATGGGCGAGAGTAAATTCGTCACTCCTCATATCCAGGAGAACGTCCCGGAAATCTTTTTTGCTGTAACTTCTGCCACTGTTTTTGCTTGACCTCTCACCCAGTCGATCCGCTATGAATTTGTCCATAACTTCATATATCTTTTTGGTATACATTTCCGTACTACGGTACACACCCTAGGGATCCAAGAACTGGAGGAATGGGAAAAAATCCGCCAGGTTGAGAGTTCCGAGAATCACCCCCCGTATAGAAAGGACGTCTTTCAACTCTCTAGAAGCTCCAGCGAACTGGGGATCGAACACGTCTTTACCGAAGACCATATTTCCTAAGAGGTTAAAGGAGGCCTGGAACACAATGTGTCCAATATTCACACACTTTCCCTTTACGGCGTCTTGGAAAATCTGGCGAATCATTCGATTTACTTATTCTCTTCTGAGATGTTGCAGAGATTCCAGCCTTTTCATAGTGAAGAGTTGGGTATTGGATAAACGCCTCAGCGTGTGCCAATGGGAACCACACTGGTTAAAGGCCATGGAAGTCTGGTGCTGGGAAAGAACCTTGGCTGCCTGTGTCACCATCCGGCCTGACAATACGTTGTCATGACTTTTGAGAACCTCCTTTGCCATGGCAGAAGACGAGACCATCACTATGGTTCTCATTCCAAGAGAGAGTGTCATGGGCGGCCCGTATTTGGTAGTGTTGGAATATAATTTCCAACTGCCCAGATAATGCAGCGTAGAGTTGAGGCGACAGTCAATTCCGCAGGGGTCAGGCAAGGCCGGCAGCAGGAGGAGTGGAAATCCCCGGAGCAGCTGACGTCATATTCAGCTGAGCTCACACTATACACTCACAAAGCATTCCGCCGGGGTATGAGAGCTGGAGAGTATGAACTCCACGAGGCCCTCGAAATGCATAAAAGGGAATAATGTTTAAGCATTATGATATTTTTTATTTAAGTTGTTTTATATTCACGACAATGAGTTTTAAATGTTTCACACTCTCTAAATATTTTGTTACCACAGTAAGTTTAAGTTTTACTTTGGTTAAATATATATTATAAATATATGATATTTATAATATATATATTATATGTAATGTTTCATATAAAAGGTAAAAATCCCGTGAAGCTATTGTATTGTTTTATTATTACATAGAACAGAAGTGTAACCACAGCAGTGCGGGAGAAAAAAAATCTAGGTGCCACGATGCAAATTTGACATTAATGTGATTTCCAAGCAGTGCCGGCAGAAGTTATCATGCCATTAAAGATTTTTCAAGCAGTGAATTTTTGGTTGTATGTCAATTAATGACATTCAATTGAACAAGGTTGAGATATTTTGTTTATATACAGA
This sequence comes from Pinus albicaulis, assembly GCA_034641835.2. NCBI lineage: Eukaryota > Viridiplantae > Streptophyta > Pinopsida > Pinales > Pinaceae > Pinus > Pinus albicaulis. The sequence goes on from JAXQQM020057869.1 coordinate 80,858, forward strand.
AACAGAGTCATTTTTATGTAATGTTTTTTTTTTATATACACAACAGTGTATTGTTGTTAAAAAAAAAAGACAGAGAGTGTGAATTTGGAAAATACACAGCAGTGTATTTTTCCAGAGAGAGGCAGAGTGTTTTAAGAAAAAAACAGAGTATACACAGCAGTGTATGTTGTTTTAGAGAGAGAGTATTTTTCTGTGTGAGACAGAGAAGAGTTTTGTTTGGCATTGTGTCTTATAACAGTCCAGCAGTTGTAATCCCTCTGTGTTGAGGAAGAATTTGTATCAGTTTTTTTATGAAATAGAAATTTGTTTTCTGAGTTGAAACTCTGTCACTGTGAATGCAATTTTAGAATTTTCTATGTGTTAAGGAAGGGAATTTTATTCTCCTTTTATTGTTTTGGAATTTTGAAACATTCCAACATGGTATCAGAGCTAGTCCAGACTCTTTAAAGATCAAAGAAGTTGAAGGAAATGAGTTCTTTGTTGCAGTAGCTTCTCCAGCAGTGTGAAGACTCATCCAAAAAGAATCCAAAGGTATTTCTCTATACAGTTCTTGTGTTACTGTTGCAGAATAGTGAGCTATTTTAAAAACACAGTCAAGTTTTTTTTTTAATCATAGTTAAGAGTGCATAATGGCTGGAGCCAGCACTGGCATGGGTATGGGAAATATTCATCTCCCAATGTTTAATGGGAAAAATTATGACTACTGGTCAATAACTATGAGAGCATTAGACTTATGGGAATTTGTTAAGGATGGATTTGAAGAGCCAGCAGATGAACATGATTTTAATTTGTTAACTCAGGCAGAAAGAGAGATGATGAAGAGCAATAAGAAGAAAGACTCCAAGGCTCTCTTCTTTTGTATCAAGCAGTGCATGAGAGTGTGTTTCCGAGGATAGCAGCAGCCAAGAGATCTAGAGAAGCATGGGAAACTCTCAAGACAACCTATCAAGGCATGGAAAAAGTGAAGACCGCAAAACTTCAGTTGCTGAGGAGAGACTTTGAGACTCTATGTATGAAAGAGTCAGATACTATTGACTCATTCTTCACTCATGTGATTGGAATGGTCACACAAATAAGATCTCATGGAGAGACTCTTGAAGACAAGAGGATTGTGGAGAAACTCTTGAGAAGCTTACCCTCAAGACTCAATGTGATTGTTACCACCATAGAGGAGACTAAGGATCTCACAAATTTTTCAATGGATGAATTACATGCATCACTGATGACCCATGAACAGAGATTGGGTAAGAGTGAAAACTCATCTCTTGAGCATGCCTTTAAGACCCAGATGTCTTTCGGAAGAGGAAGAGGGCAAGGTAGAGGAAGAGGAAAAGGCAGAAGCCAAAACAGAGGTGGAAGGAATAGCCCTTCACACTCACATGGAAGGTGCAACAGTGAAAATCACAGCCACGGCCAAGGCAGCAGCCAACAAAATGGTCAGCAGAATGCTCAAGGACAGAGGTATGATAAATCCAATGTCCAATGTTACCATTGTAAAAAATATGGTCATTATGCTAATGAATGTAGAAAGAAGAAGCAAGATATGGGAAGTAGATCTAGTGAAAATTTCACTAGAGAAAATATCAGCCAAAGTAATTGTTTTTAGCTTGTAATATGGATGAAGAAAAGAATGAGGATTTATGGTTTCTAGACTCCGGTTGTAGTAACCATATGACAGGAAATATAGCAATGTTTTCTATGTTAGATGAAAGTGTGAAGTCACAAGTCACACTAGGAACTGATAGCAAAGTTTCTGTTATGGGAAAAGGAAATGTAAATGTATTAACAAGGAAAGGAGCAAAGAAATCCATAGCAGATGTTTATTATGTTCCAGGAATGAAGTGTAACCTCTTAAGTATTGGACAGCTTGTCCATAAGGGGTATAATGTTTTCTTTGAGGATGATGTTTGTACCATCATGGACAAACCACCCAGCAAACAATGTATTGTTGAAGTGAAGATGACAAGGAACAGGATGTTCCCTCTCAGAATGAGAGCAGATTTGAAGAATGGTGAAGAGAAAGTAGCAGTTGCACAAGAGACTTTCCAAAGCGAACCAAAAGATGATAATTGGTTATGGCACTTGAGATTTGGACATCTCAACTTTGGAGGTCTTAATTTGTTGAATAGAAAAGGAATGGTAAGAGGTTTACCATTGATAGAGAAACTGGACAGCCTATGTGAAGGTTATATCTTGGGGAAACAACACAGAGAAAGTTTTCCTTCCAGGAAAAGCATAAGGGCGAAAGCACCCTTAGAGATTGTTCACTCAGATGTGTGTGGACTGATGCAGACTCCATTGCTTGCTAGCAGCCACTATGTGTTAACATTCATAGATGATTTTACAAGAAAAACTTGGGTTTAATTTTTGAAAAACAAAAGTGAAGTGTTTGAAAAAATTTGCAATTTCAAAGCACTTGTTGAGAACCAAAGTGGGTTGCATATCAAAGTCTTAAGGACTAATAGAGGAGGTGAGTATATCTCTAAATATTTTCTACGTTTTTGTAGAGAAAATGGTATTCAAAAGCAGTTTACAACTAAATATACTCCGCAGCAAAATGGAGTAGCCAAAAGGAAGAATAGAACCATAATGGACATGGCAAGAAGTAAGTTAAAGGCAAAGCATTTGCCTAATTATTATTGGGCTGAAGATGTACATTGTGTAGCATATATTTTGAATAGATGCCCTACAAAAGAAGTTATGAACAAAGTGCCGGAAGAGGCATGGAGTGGCACAAGGCAAGATGTCACACACATGAAGGTTTTTGGATGTGTAGCTTATGCACACATACCGGATCAGCTAAGGAGGAATTTGGACAGCAAGGGGGAGAAATGCATTTTTATTGGATACAGTGAGGAATCCAAGGCATACAGGTTATACAACCCATCCACCAAGAATTTTATTGTGAGCAGAGATGTTCAGTTTATTGAAGAGGAAGCCTGGGATGGAAGCATAGAGAAAACAGTCAATGTTAAACACTGTTTATCTCATGATAAGAATGATGATGAGTTGGCTGAAATACATCCCCAAACAGCAACACCAACAAAAGAACAGCAGAGCACACCCTTGAGGAGAAATGAAAGTGCTTCTCCAAGCACACCACAAGGAGGAAATTCAAGTGCTTCTTCAAGCATCTGTACATCTAATGAAAGAGGTAAGAAGTTCAAAAATTTGAAAGACATTTATGAACAAGAGGCAGCAAATGAAGGTATCAATTCTTTGTTTGCTTTATATTGTCATGTTGATGATCCTGTTCATTTCGAAGAAGCTATCAAGAATGAGAAATGGATAGAAGCTATGGATGAGGAGATTAATGCTATAGAAAGAAACAAAACTTGGGATTTGGTTGAACTCCCAAAAGGTAAAGATGTCATAGGAGTTAAATGGGTCTACAAGACCAAGAGTAATGCTGAAGGCAAAATAGAGAGACACAAGGCAAGGCTTGTTGTCAAAGGTTATAAGCAGAAGCATGGGATAGATTATGAGGAAACCTTCGCACTGGTTGCCAGAATGGAAACCGTGAGAGCAGTGTTGTCCATAGCAGCACAAAACCAGTGGAAAGTTTACCAAATGGACGTGAATTCAGCATTCCTAAATGGAGTGTTAATGGAAGAGGTTTACATTGAACAACCTCTCGGCTATGAAAAGAAAGGCCAAGAGCACAAAGTGTGTAAGTTGAAGAAAGCTCTTTATGGGCTGAAGCAAGCGCCAAGAGCGTGGTACTGTAGGATAGATTCATATCTACTGGAAAATGAATTTGAAAAGTGTGAGGGAGAACCCACCCTCTACATCAAAGAAAAGGATGGTAAATTGTTGATTGTAGTCTTATATGTTGATGATGTTATTTTCACAGGTAATGATGATTATCTTATTGAAAATTTTAAAACAGTCATGAAAGAAGAATTTGAAATGACTGACATGGGTTTGCTGAGATACTTCTTGGGAATAGAAGTAGAACAAGATGAAAATGGGATTTTTATCTCATAGGAAAAGTATGTTAATGAGGTGCTTGAAATATTTAACATGCAGGAAAGCAAAGCAGCGATCAGTCCCACAGTGATGGGATTAAAACTCAGCAGAGAGGACAACAGCAAGGATTTTGATCCTAGCTTGTACAAGAGCATAGTTGGTAGCCTCATGTATTTGACTGCAACTAGGCCAGACATAATGCATGATGTTAGTTTGATTTCCAGATTCATGGAAAAGCCAAAGGATGCACATTGGCAGGCAGCAAAAAGAATTCTGAGGTATGTTAAAGGTACAAAAAGGTTTGGTATTTTATATACTGCTTCAGAAAGTTCAGATTTAGTTGGATACACTGACAATGATTGGGCTGGAAGTGTAGATGATCGGAAGAGAACTTTCGGTTATGTTTTTCACATGGGTTCAGGAGCCATTTCATGGGCTTCTAAGAAATAGCCAATTGTGGCCTTGTCTACAGCAGAGGTAGAATATGTGGCAGCTACAGCAGCAGCGTGTCAAGCAGTTTGGATGAGAAGGATGTTGAGAAGCTTATGTCAAGAACAGATAAAAGGGACAGTGATTTACTGTGATAATAGCTCAGCAATAGCTTTATCAAATAATTCTGTTTTTCATAAAAGGACAAAACACATAGACACCAAGTTTCACTTTATACGTGAATTGGTCAACAATGGTGAGAATGTTTTGCAGCATTGCAGAACAGAGGATCAATTTGCATATATCCTCACAAAGCCACTTGCGCAGAAAAGCTTTGAACATTTCAAAAAATGCCTGTGTATGCAGGAAAACCCAGCAGTTGAAATTAAGGGGGAGTGTTGGAATATAATTTCCAACTGCCCAGATAACGCAGCGCAGAGTTGAGGTGGCAGTCAATTCCACAGGGGTCAGGCAAGCCCGGCAGCAGGAGGATTGGAAACCCCCGAAGCAGCTGACGTCATACTCAGCTGGGCCCGCACTATACACTCACAAAGCATTCCGCGGGGGTATGAGAGCTGGGGAGTATGAACTCCACGAGGCCCCCGAAATGCATAAAAGGGAATAATGTTTAAACATTATGATATTTTTTATTTAAGTTGTTTTATATTCACGGCAATGAGTTTTAAATGTTTCACGCTCGGTAAATGTTTTGTTACCATAGTAAGTTTAAGTTTTACTTTGGTTAAATATATATTATAAATATATGATATTTATAATATATATATTATATGTAATGTTTCATATAAAAGGTAGAAAGCCCATGAGGCTGTTGTATTGTTTTATTATTACACAGAACAGAAGTGTAAGCACAGCAGTGCGGGAGAAAAAAAATCTAGGTGCCACCATGCAAATTTGACATTAATGTGATTTCCAAGCGGTGCCGGCAGAAGTTATCATGCCATTAAAGATTTTTCAAGCGGTGAATTTTTGGTTGTATGTCAATTAATGACATTCAATTGAATAAGGTTGAGATATTTTGTTTATATACAGAAACAGAGTCAGTTTTTATGTAATGTTTTTTTTTATATACACAGCAGTTTATTGTTTTAAAAAAAAAGACAGAGAGTGTGAATTTGGAAAATACACAGCAGCGTATTTTTCCAGAGAGAGGCAGAGTGTTTTAAGAAAAAAAATAGAGTATACACAGCAGTGTATGTTGTTTTAGAGAGACAGAGTATTTTTCTGTGTGAGACAGAGAAGAGTTTTGTTTGGCACTATGTCTTGTAACAGTCCAGCAGTTGTAATCCCTCTGTGTTGAGGAAGAATTTGTATCAGTTTTTTTATGAAATAGAAATTTGTTTTCTGAGTTGAAACTCTGTCACTGTGAATGCAATTTTAGAATTTTTTCTGTGTTAAGGAAGGGAATTTTATTCTCCTTTTATTTTTTTGGAATTTTGAAACATTCCAACAGGTAGCAAATTGGGAAAATGATTCATTGGGATTTTTACCCAACTGCAACATATTCCCTACAAGAGGCCATCCTGGAGGACCGAGAAAAAGCCTCCTGTGTGTCTTCCTCTTCACATCGAAAATCAAGAATGTTCACATGTAGATAGATATGAGCCTGTGGATATACACAATTCTCATCTCTTCGCCAAAGACTGTTCAGAAATGGGTTGAGCGTAACTAGATCGACAAAACACAAGGAAATATCTCCATCAGATTCTGTGGTAGGAATTTCTTCACCTTTCATTTTGAAACAAAGGAAGATAAAGACTTGATCTTCAGAAATAGCCCCTACTTAATGGATACAAGGGATCTCTATCTGAACAAATGGACGTCGGGTTTTGACCTAGAGTTAAACGTCCCAAATGTTGTCTCGGTTTGGTTCGACTCCCCCACCTTCCTCTTCATTGTTGGGGGGGAGATTCTATAAGATAAATCGGGAATGCGGTCAGAAATTTCATAAACAAAAGTGAACCGAAGGACAACATGCAGGCCTATGCTAGAATGTGTTTTGATGTAGATCTTGGTAAAGGACTCCCGAAGCAACTAAGTTGAAGGTGGAAAATTAGACGGACATACAATAGTTGGATTACAAACAACTTTCGTTCAAATGTAAGGTATGTCATGAATATGGTCATTTTGCAAATAGATGCCCGAAATCAATTGAGATAGAAAACTCAAACAATCCTGAACCCCAGTGGGAAGTTATCAAAAATTAAAAAAACCCTCCTCTAATTCTAAAAACTCGGTGCCTCAGATCTCCCATCTCCCCCCCCCCCCAAATTGTCGGACGACCCTAGCAACACTTCTCCTCCTGAACCCTCATTGGTCTCCTCCAAACCCTCATCCAAACCCATCTCTTCAAACCCTTTCTCTGCTTTGGAATCTCTAGAAGAAGATCCCTCTTTCCATTCCCCGCACTCCTTCCTCCCCCCAACCCTCCCCCTCCAAATCTTCCCCTCCCTTATCCTTCGAACCCTCTTTCACCCGAATTATCACAAGAAATGCATCTAAGGATCTAGGATCTATTTTGGACTTATCAAAAAAATCAGGACCAAGAAGGAAAACTACCAAGCACCACAGAGATGAGGCAGCTCAGAAGGATATAGCCCTAGGAACGCAGTAGCCAATAGAATCTTTTATTGAAGGGCACAATAAGAAAGAACCAAGTGAGCAAATCTTAGGAGGGAAGTCTGGGGCTATACCCTCAATCCTTAAGCAATGAAAGCTCTCACATGGAACTGTAGGAGATTAGGGCATCCCTCTAAAACTAACACCCTAAAAAACCTCATCAATCAAGAAAAACCAGACATAATTTTCATAAAAGAAACCAAACGGGAAGAAAATGATATGGAAAAAATCATAAGCATATTCAAGCACTACTCAGGTACAGTCGTTGGATCCAGAGGAGCATCAGGAGGAATAGCTCTAATCTGGAACAAGAATATATGGCAACATCAAATAATCTCAAAGACCCATCACTGGATAAAAGCCAAGTTACAAAATGTGCAAGGAGACATCGTGATCACATTTTACAACATATATGGAACAAATCACTATCGTGACAAAGAAGTGTGTTGGAGATCTCTTCATACTAGTATAGAAAGTGAAGGCAATGACAACTTCATCATTGCACACGATTTATACTTGGTTATGCACCCAAAGGAGAAAACAGGGGGAATTTTTACTCTTGATCCCTCAAGAGATCAGTTGGAACGCATTATGAGAGACCATGATCTGGTGGATATAATACCAAGGAATCGAAGCTACACCTGGAACAACCGTAGGATTGGCCCAAGTAACATCGTGGAGAGACCGGATCGCTTTCTTCTGGTGGTCTCTCTCATCACCCATGTAAACGTTACCACCTCCTCTATTCTGTCGTGCTCAGTTTCAGACCACTACCCTGCATCTCTATTTTTAGGCGCGCAATCAAATTTTGGGCCCTTACCTTTCCACTTTAATCCGCTATGGTGTGACTTCCAGGAGGCAAGAGAAATTGTTGAAATCACATGGCGAGCATAGGTAGAAGGGTCTCCTTTATTCAGATGGGAATTGTATTGGGAAATGTACAAATCGAATAGAAAGGAGGAAGAAAAATGGAGGATTAAGTCCAGAAGTCCCTGACTCCAAGCAGGGGACAAGAATACCACATTCTTCCAAAACCAATCAAAAATCAGAAATTCTAAAAACACTATCACAGTTATAAAAGATGATGAGGGAAACACCTGAAATTCTCAAGTTGAGATCAAATTGGCAATGCACCAGCATTATAAAAGTCTCTTAACATAAAACAATGGGCTAGAGGATTATGAAGATCTATTAAGGCACACCCCGACCTTGATTATTGAAGAAAACAATGCTTTCTTAACCAAATATATTGGCGAAGATGAGATTATTAAGGTGATATTGACTCTTCAACCAAACAAAGCTCCAGGACCAAATGGTTTTTCTATTAGCTTCTATCGGATATTTTGGGAGGTAATCAATAAGGATCTCATCAAAATGATACATTGGAGTCAAAGGAAAAAAAATATAGGTAGATTCACCAAACTCGACCTATCTAGCCTTCATACCCGAAGAAGCTCGTCCTTCTTCCTTCTCCAAATTTCGTCTTATATCCTTATGCAACTCCTCTTACAAAATCATCATAAAAATCCTTGCTACCCACATCAAATCCTTTCTCCCTAGCCTTATCTCAAGAAATTAGGGAGGCTTCTTAGCCAATTGGCAAATATTTGACACCTACTATTGGTTCAAGAAGCCATACATTCCAGTAAGAGCAGAATGGAAAAGGGGTTTCTACTGAAGTTGGACCTTGCCAATGTCTTTGACGGAGTTAGACACTCCTTTCTCTACTATGTCTTAAGAAAAATGGGATACAATGAAAAAATTATCTCTCTCAAACAAGAATGCATCTCTCTCCATTGGATCTCCCCTCTGATCAATGGGAGACTTGGTCCTTTTTTCCAATCCTCTAGAGGACTCAGGAAAGGATGCCCTCTTTCCCCTTTCCTCTTCATTCTCATGGTTGAATCCTTCAGCAGAGCTTTGGACTTCAATCGCAGATTGGCCTTAATTACTGGCATAAAATTTTGCAATGGGACCAAAAACATGAATCACTCGCAATTTTCCGATGATACCTTATTGATGGGAGGAGCTTCATGCATAGTTTCCAGAAGATTTAAAATCCTGCTCGACAGATTCACGAAATATTCTTGAGGATAAATCAATTCCCTTAAAATTTGTATCTATGGCTGGAATGCCACCCAGAACACAATTCATAGCATAGCTCAAATTTTGGGGTCCCATACAAATGGAACTGGAAATATTTTAACTATATTTGGATGCCAGTAAGTTGTGGACCTCTAGGTAATGAGGTGTGGAACATCACTCTTGATAAGATGAAGAGGAAAATTATACAATGGGGAGCCTCTTGGCTCAACATGGCTAGGTGTTTAGTCCTAATAAAATATGTTCTTTCGGCACTTCCTCTATACCACTTCTCCTTGCTACAAGTGCCAGTCAGTATTCATAACAAAATGGAGGTAATCCTCAGGGATTTTTTATGGAAATGAGGCAAGCAAGATAAAAGGAAGTCCAATCTGATTAAATGGAGAAATGTCACTGATATGTATGAGAATGGAGGCCTTGTCATACGCATTACCCAATTATTGAATCTGGCCTTTGGAGGTAAAATTGTTTGGGGGCTTATAACAGGGCAACCGTCATGGTGGAAACAATTTCTAGAGCGGAAATACCTCTCTACCCAAAAACAACACTTACTTGATCAATCCATCCCCAACAAACCATGCTCTCGCATTTGGTCTCTCTGTAAGAAAGTTGTAGCCTTATTGCGTGCCCACATCTCCAAAGTTCCTCATGGGGGCCTCAACATTGACATATGGAATAACAAGATCATGGGGAAGTCACCCCTTGCAAATGACTCGGGACTCCTTCGCATTCAACACCACCTCCATGGGCTTGGAATCAACACTTTAAATCAAATCTCTAGTTGGAATGAAACCAATCATCTTTGGGATGGTTGGCTGCTTCCAAATCTCCCTCCTCATCTCCATAATGACATATCAAATCTCATGAGTATGCTCAATGGTGTCGCTCCCCTGGCAATGGGAGAAGAAGATGGTTTCAGACCAACTCAACTTGCTCCAAACTCCATGGTCTTCTCTTATCTCTAGGTACCTCTAAAATCACCCCAATCCCTTGATTATTCCCATGTCCTCCCTTTTCATGATGGTCTGCTTCATTACATGTGCCCTCTCCATTTCATTTCTGATCCTCTATCATGCCCATCCCTCCCCCCTCTCCTATCCCGTGACTATTTCCCCCTCTCCCTACCTTATCCCCTCTTCCCCTCGCGTGTTCCCCTTTTCCCTCTCCCCTATTTATCTATCTTCTTGTCCCTCTGTATCATCAACTCTCCCCTAAAATATCTTCGGCACTAAGACTCAGCGCTCCTCCATTCGAGCCACCCCTATTTGGCGCTCTCTCCCCTTCTCCAATGGCATTCCCATGCCTCCAGTCTGTGCAGCGCTATTATCTTCCTGCAGCGTCTTTTGTGGACCTTCCTTGCTTTTGCTGGATCTCAGATCCTCCCCTCATCTCGCTCCTCCTGCTACAGTTCCTTTTCAATCTTCTCTTCCTACAGTCGACATGAAAAGTGAGGATTGTTTTCACTACTCCGACATGCAAGTAGAACTGGAGAAAATAAAGGCATAGCTCAAGATCACCCAAGAGAAGCATGTCTCGGACATTAAATTCCTCCATTACATAGCTCATTCTCTTACAGAACAACTGAGAGGAGTCAGCAACCACTATGCGCATATTGAAGAATCTCTGGAAAGCCTCTGCTATATGATGGAAAAAGGAACTACGCCAAGCACAAGCGCCAAAAATGCAACTAACACTAACTCGGACAGCAACCTCAGGACTCTGAATAACTCCAACAAATAATGAAACCAAAAGGGCTAACTATACTCCATTCTTCTGGCAGGTCTAGGGACAACTATCTATTATGTCCAATGTTTTTTAAATTCATTGTCATGTTGTTTCATTTTGTGAGGATTTACACAAAGTGAGGTGTTAAGTATAGTAATAGTAGTCACTTTCCAAGAGGTTGGGTTTTTGGTGTGATACCCCTCTTTTTTCTCTCTCTTTGAAACTCGGATGTAATGGAGCTCTGGCTCCCCTCTTTTTTTGGAATATAATCAGTAACCGACTTTGTCAAAAAAATATGTTATATTAAAAAATTAAAATAGATTTATTTTAATTTTGAAGAGATTTTTGAAGTGTAAATTTTGAGAAAAAAAATAGATTCAATCTAATTTTGAAGAGATTTTTGAAATGTAGAATTTGAGAAAGATTTAATTTCTCTCAGTCTTAAATTCAAAATTACAATGTTGATTTTTAATAATATCATTATTATTATTATTATTATTATATTAATTTTATTAAAATATTTATAATACATATTCTTCATCTTTGACTTGTTCTATAATTTTTTATTTTTTATTTTTTATTTTAATGATATACACACAAGTGTTTATTATAAACATTAAATTTCATCTCAAAACACTTTGGATGAAAGAATTTCTCACCTTTGTGATACTAAGACAGTTGAAGATGAAAATCACTTTCTCTTGGATTGCTTGACTCTTACTCACATGAATTAAATTACTTACTCATATTGTATGCTTATTAATTAAATTTAACGATGAAGTTATGAAATATAATGGTTATTAATATGACTTATCATTAAAAAAAATTAATGTAATATGTGCTATATAGATTTTTCTCTATTTTCTTTAAAAAGAAAAAATGGCATTACAACTAAATAAAGGTTTTAATATATGAAAGTGTCAAATATAAGAGTGTTCCTCCTAAAAGAACCATGATTTGAGATTACGGAAATAACCATTTATGGTGTGAATTGAAGGGAAAACAACACTTTCAATATAAAATTAAGGGTAAGAATTATAATAAAATCATTGAAGAAAAAATGATATATATAGTTATATATTTAGAGAATTTTAATATTTTAATAGAGTAATGAAATACTTAATGTCCATTTTGTATATTTTTAATGATAATTAAAATTATTATGAAATAAATATTGATAATTTGATTATAAAAACAATATACATATCTATAATAATAATAAAATGAATAAATGATTAAGGCACATAATCTCGCTACAAGGTGGGATTTGGATGGCGGCCAGAAGAAGAGTTAGGGTTTTCAGATTTTGTTTGTGTACTCGTTCGCTCGCGGTCTCGCATGGCGGCTCAATAGAAGGGGGATGGACTTGCATACACCCTTATGGTGGTTTTGGGATAGAATGGAACAAATACCGGACTTGGGGCATCTCAAACCCCGCTGCAGCCGACACTTGAGACCCCACTGACTCCCTCGACCTGCCGCCATGGACTACTCCGACGGCACCTTACCCTCGTCTATCTTCTTTGTGAAGTTTCTGCAACAGATCTCGGGTAATTCTACTCGGTGGCAGGGGCATATATCCGACCAGATCACATCTCGTCCCGGTAGTTACCAGGCGGGACAGGAAACATTGCTACCCTCAGATTTATGTGCTCACTTCGAGGCTTCTTCGAGGCAGCGTGCCTGAGTCATGGTGCTATTCGACTGATTGCACTACCCTGTCTCCCAACATTGTTCTCTATCTACCTTTGGAACCTGACTCCCCTTGGCCCTTATCTATGTAGACAGAAAAAACACAGAAAAAACATCAATAGGAGTCGACATTAGCGTCACAGCAAAGGAGAAACGGATAAGTTCGAATCACTTTCAGATTTTCATAAAACCCCCTGTGGGAATATTTTTTTTAATTTGGGCACAGGATACTGACGGGGTTACAGAGATGAAGCAATATATTTGGTTATCCTCGGGATACCCATGCCATTTGTAGTCCTTAATCTATAGTGGGAGGTCCTTACAAGACTCCAGCACAATCAAAGAATACTCCATTTTCCCTGGCTCCACCATTTATCTCAATCTGTGACTAAGAGGTGGCTCAGCCGAGCAGAACAAATCCCATGGTCCCAGGGGCCCCAGGAGCTTCGAACTTCAATCGCAGATTGGCCTTAATTACTGGCATAAAATTTTGCAATGGGACCAAAAACATGAATCACTCGCAATTTTCCGATGATACCTTATTGATGGGAGGAGCTCCATGCATAGTTTCCAGAAGATTTAAAATCCTGCTCGATAGATTAACGAAATATTCTTGAGGATAAATCAATTCCTTTAAAAGTTGTATCTATGGCTGGAATGCCACCCAGAACACAATTCATAGCATAGCTCAAATTTTGGGGTCCCATACAAATGGAACTGGAAATATTTTAACTACATTTGGATGCCAGTAAGTTGTGGACCTCTAGGTAATGAGGTGTGGAACATCACTCTTGATAAGATGAAGAGGAAAATTATACAATGGGGAGCCTCTTGGCTCAACATGGCTAGGTGTTTAGTCCTAATAAAATATGTTCTTTCGGCACTTCCTCTATACCACTTCTCCTTGCTACAAGCGCTAGTTAGTATTCATAACAAAATGGAGGTAATCCTCAGGGATTTTTTATGGCAATGAGGCAAGCAAGATAAAAGGAAGTCCAATCTGATTAAATGGAGACATGTCACCGATATGTATGAGAATGGAGGCCTTGTCATATGCATTACCCAATTATTGAATCTGGCCTTTGGAGGTAAAATTGTTTGGGGGCTTATAACAGGGCAACCGTCATGGTGGAAACAATTTCTAGAGCGGAAATACCTCTCTACCCAAAAACAACACTTACTTGATCAATCCATCCCCAACAAACCATGCTCTCGCATCTGGTCTCTCTGTAAGAAAGTTGTAGCCTTATTGCGTGCCCACATCTCCAAAGTTCCTCATGGGGGCCTCAACATTGACATATGGAATAACAAGATCATGGGGAAGTCACCCCTTGCAAATGACTCGGGACTCCTTCGCATTCAACACCACCTCCATGGGCTTGGAATCAACACTTTAAATCAAATATCTAGTTGGAATGAAACCAATCATCTTTGGGATGGTTGGCTGCTTCCAAATCTCCCTCCTCATCTCCATAATGACATATCAAATCTCATGAGTATGCTCAATGGTGTCGCTCCCATGGCAATGGGAGAAGAAGATGGTTTCAGATGGGACCCCACTGGGTCTTCCTACTCCAACAAAGCAGGATATGAGATCCTTTGTGGTGAATTCTCCTCCTCTCCACCGTGGGCTGTCTGGAAGCAGGTATGGAAATCAGAAGCTCTTCCCAAAATAAAAAAATTTCATTTGGACCTTAGCAAAGGGGAAGACCCTGACGACAGATAACTTGCAAAAGAAAGGCATCCATGGGGTCTCTAATTGTCCCCTATGTAATGCTACTGAGGAATCTATTCAACACCTCTTTGTCACTTGTCCCTTTGCTCAAAACTGCTGGAAATTTATCACTTCTCCCCTTATCATGGAGATTGAAGAAAACACCTCTATTACAGACTCCATAGCTATCTAGAAAAAGAAACATCCTTGCATAAAAAAAATTAAAAATTAAAAACAAAAAAAATAAAAAATAAAAAAATAAACATATAATCAATAAAATTTAGGACACTTTGCCTTATGTCCACCTTTGGAACATATTGCTTATGAGAAACAAAGTCATCTTCCGAGATCAAAAACCTTGTGTGAGAAAGGTGCATAGTAAGACCTGGAGCCTAACTGTTGAATCCATCCTTGCAAAGAACAACAACTACTTCAATGTTAACGATATGCAAGTTCAGGAAAGTCAAATCTTCAGATGGGTGCTTGACCACCTCCCTAATTACCAAAGGCCTCCGACAAGGCAGCCCAATTATAACAAGCAATGGAAGGTAAGACTATAAGAGAAGGAATTCTTAGAATGGCTCGATGGTATCCATCCATCCAAGCTCTTCTTTGATGGTGCATCAAATTCAAATCCTGGGGAAGCTGGTGCAGGGGGGCTCATCATGGATGAACATGGCAATCATATAGCTTCCTTTGAATGGGGCCTAGGCCTGATGTCGAACAAAAAGGCGGAAGCATATGCCCTGATGCAAGGTCTTCAATCAATTAATAAGCTTAAAATAAAAAATGCATTGTTGTTCGAAGACTCCTCTATATTTATCTTAATGATGCTAAATTCCTCAATGACCCCCAACATTGCTCTCAACAAACTTATAGTCAGAAACTGCATCCTGGCTCAGAACATTGGGAACATAGCCTTTTATCACATTCTTAGAGGCAATAACAAAAAACATGACTCTTTGGCCAACTCAACTTGCTCCAAACCCCATGGTCTTCTCTTATCTCTAGGTACCTCTCAAATCACCCCAATCCCTTGATTATTCCCATGTCATACCTTGTCATGATGGTCTACTTCATTACATGTGCCCTCTCCATTTCATTTCTGATCCTCTATCATGCCCATCCCTCCCCCCTCTCCTATCCCGTGACTATGTCCCCCTCTCCCTGCCTTATCCCCTCTTCCCCTCGCGTGTTCCCCTCCTCCCTCTCCCCTATTTATCTATCTTCTTGTCCCTCTGTATCATCAACTCTACCCTGCAATTTCTTCGGCACTAAGACTCGGCGCTCCTCCTTTTGAGCCACCCCTATTTGGCACTCTCTCCCCTTCTCCAATGGCATTCCCATGCCTCCAGTCTATGCAGCGCTATTATCTTCCTGCAGCGTCTTTTGTGGACCTTCCCAGCTTTTGCTGGATCTTAGATCCTCCCCTCCTCTCGCTCCTCCTGCTGCAGTTCCTTTTCAATCTTCTCTTCCTACAGTCGACATGAAAAGTGAGGATTGTTTTCACTACTCCGACATGCAAGTAGAACTGGAGAAAATAAAGGCATAGCTCAAGATCACCCAAGAGAAGCATGTCTCGAACATTAAATTCCTCCATTACATAGCTAATTCTCTTACAGAACAGCTGAGAGAAGTCAGCAACCACTATGCGCATATTGAAGAAACTCTGGAAATCCTCTGCTATATGATGGAAAAAGGAACTACGCCAAGCACAAGCGCAAAAAATGCAGCGAACACTAACTCGGACAGCAACCTCAGGACTCCGAATAACTCCAACGAATAATAAAACCAAAAGGGCTAACTATACTCCATTCTTCTGGCAGGTCTAGGGACAGCTATCTATTATTTCCAATGTCTTTTAAATTCATTGTCATGTTGTTTCATTTTGTGAGGATTTACACAAAGTCAGGTGTTAAGTATAGTAATAGTAGTCACTTTCCAAGAGGTTGGGTTTTTGGTGTGATACCCTTCTTTTTTCTCTCTCTTTGAAACTCGGATGTAATGGAGCTCTGGCTCCCCTCTTTTTTTGGAATATAATCAGTAACCGACTTTGTCAAAAAAATATGTTATATTAAAAAATTAAAATAGATTTATTTTAATTTTGAAGATATTTTTGAAGTGTAAATTTTGAGAAAAAAAAATAGATTCAATCTAATTTTGAAGAGATTTTTGAAATGTAAAATTTGAGAAAGATTTAATTTCTCTCAGTCTTAAATTCAAAATTACAATGTTGATTTTTAATAATATCATTATTATTATTATTATTATTATATTAATTTTATTAAAATATTTATAATACATATTCTTCATCTTTGACTTGTTTTATAATTTTATTTTTATTTTTTTTTAATGATATACACACAAGTGTTTATTATAAACATTAAATTTCATCTCAAAACACTTTGGATGAAAGAATCTATCACCTTTGTGATACTAAGACAGTTGAAGATGAAAATCACTTTCTCTTGGATTGCTTGACTCTTACTCACATGAATTAAATTACTTACTCATATTGTATGCTTATTAATTAAATTTAACGATGAAGTTATGAAATATAATGGTTATTAATATGACTTATCATTAAAAAAAATTAATGTAATATGTGTTATATAGATTTTTCTCTATTTTCTTTAAAAAGAAAAAATGACATTACAACTAAATAAAGATTTTAATATATGAAAGTGTCAAATATAAGAGTGTTCCTCCTAAAAGAACCATGATTTGAGATTACGGAAATAACCATTTATGGTGTGAATTGAAGGGAAAAAAACACTTTTAATATAAAATTAAGGGTAAGAATTATAATAAAATCATTGAAGAAAAAATGATATATATAGTTATATATTTAGAGAATTTTAATATTTTAATAGAGTAATGAAATACTTAATGTCCATTTTGTATATTTTTAATGATAATTAAAATTATTATGAAATAAATATTGATAATTTGATTATAAAAACAATATACATATCTATAATAATAATAAAATGAATAAATGATTAAGGCACATAATCTCGCTACAAGGTGGGATTTGGATGGCGGCCAGAAGAAGAGTTAGGTTTTTCAGATTTTGTTTGTGTACTCGTTTGCTCGCGGTCTCGCATGGTGGCTCAAAAGTGGGGGGATGGACTTGCATACACGCTTACGGTGGTTTTGGGATAGAATGGAACAAAGACCGGACTTGGGGCATCTCAAACCCCGCTGCAGCCGACACTTGAGACCCCACTGACTCCCTCGACCTGCCGCCATGGACTACTCCGACGGCACCTTACCCTCGTCTATCTTCTTTGTGAAGTTTCTGCAACAGATCTCGGGTAATTATTCTCGGTGGCAGGGGCGTATATCCGACCAGATCACATCTCGTGCCGGCAGTTACCAGGCGGGACAGGAAACATTGCTACCCTCGGATTTATGTGCTCGCTTCGAGGCTTCTTCGAGGCAGCGTGCCTGAGTCACGGTGCTATTCGACTGATTGCATTGCCCTGTCTCCCAACATTGTTCTCTATCGACCTTTGGAACCTGACTCCCCTTGGCCCTTATCTATGTAGACAGAAAAAACATCAATAGGAGTCGACATTAGCATCACAGCAAAGGAGAAACGGATAAGTTCGAATCACTTTCAGATTTTCATAAAACCCCCTGTGGGGAATATTTTTTTTAATTTGGGCACAGGATACTGACAGGGTTATAGAGCTGAAGCAATATATCTGGTTATCCTCGGGATACCCATGCCATTTGCAGTCCTTAATCTATAGTGGGAGGTCCTTACAAGACTCCAGCACAATCAAAGAATACTCCATTTTCGCTGGCTCCACCATTTATCTCAATCTGCGACTAAGAGGTGGCTCAGCCGAGCAGAACAGGTCCCATGGTCCCAGGGGCCCCAACACATCCATAAATGATTACCCAAAAGGTCCCTCTTACAGGAACATATTACAGGGGAAAAACAAAACAGCATCTACAAAAGTACCAGCTGAGAATGCCCTCAAACCTTGCATTGTGGAACAACTAAATTACGTGCGAGAACTACAAATAGATATTCTATAGATTGATGAAAATCGATCCAATTTTGAATCCCAAGCACTAATATGCAGATTTAATTGCTTCTGGACCAAACCAATGGAGCTCTTTCATTGGATATTCACCAACTGGACCATGGACTGTGAAATCCATCTCTGTTCAAAGGGAATTTTCATTGTCAAGTTCCCATCCTCAGAGGCCAAAGACATCATTCTTAGGGATGGATCATGGTTCTGGGGATCCACCGGGTTATTCACCACACCATGGTTTCCAGATTTTGATGCAAATACTATGGAGGTCACCAGAATGTCGGTTTGGGTCCGGCTATACAACCTCCCACTTCATTTATGGAATGAAGGTGTTATAACAGGAATTACAGGAAACATCATTGGGAGATACATAAAAACTGACACCCAACGCTTGGAGGAGAGGATTTACACCTTTGCACGCATCTCTGTGGAAGTGGACCTCAACAAAGGGATTCCAAAGAGCATCCAACTAAATCACAAACAGAAAAAATGGGCTCAGCATCTTGACTATGAAAACATTGCATTTAGATGCAGAATATGCAGAAACACCAGGCATTTGCAAAACACATGCCCAGAAGCAAAAAGAGAGAATAAAAAAAAGAAAAAGATAGGGAAAGCAACCAAAGGATGGAAATTTCCTCCAGAAGAACCAGAACAGGAGACGAAAGAAGAAGAGGATGCTCCCATCCCAGATGAAAACAACCAGACAGAAACCGAACTGGAGACACAAGAACAAGAGATGCAAGACCCATTTGAACTTACCACCACGACCCAGCCGACAAAGGACCATGGGGCACCGGACAGTGGGGGAAACAAAAGACAACACAACTTAGATTCGGATAAGGACACTTCATATTCGGATAAGGACAATGGAGCAATCACAGTAGAAAATCAGCTCGTCGTTATCTTCGCCACGCCAACACAAGGTCCTTGGCGCAACGTCAAAAAGAATAAGGGGAGAAAAGCTTAATTTCTCCCCATGTATTATAGGTTCTTATAATGTAACTTGATAGCCTGTCTTTTCACAATTACTAGCACATGCAACATGTAATTTTGTTTTCGTTAATAAAATTACAAATTTTTCCTTGGAAAAATAAATAATAAAATGAATAAAATTAAAAATAAGAATATTTCTATATACAAAAATAATCAAATGTAACTATATATTATGAAGGCTTCAATAATTTTCTACATATTGAAATATATAATGACATGTCCATAATGTATTAGCTCATATTTGTGATAACAAATTATTGAATATAAATGTGAGGTCAATAACCATAATAAAATTATTGAAAAAAAAAACACCTTGTGCGTGTATGTATATAATTATATATAATATTAGGGTTTTAATATTTTTCTTCTCTCAATAAAATATATAATATTCACATTGCATTATCTCTCTAACATTATTCTCAACAATATATTTAATAGATAATTAAAATTATTGGGGGTGGAAATAGATATCAAAAGGGGGCTTAGGGGACAAGTCTGCCACCATACCAAAGAGACAGACATTTATGATCGAGGTGCGGGGGGGGATTTTTCTTACCCCATGCATGCAAAAGCATGCGGGGAATACAGGTGGCTTTAAATTCACGGTGTGTGGAGGAGTTGGGTTGTATGAGAGTATACACAGGAGAGGAGTGTTTGTGCCTGAGTAGGGGAAAGGAGACGAAGCTTCCACTAGAGGAAGGAAAGTGTAATGTCATTTTCAATTGTGGAGAGCTTGGTACGAGTGTTGATAATTTGGTTCGAGTATAAAGTTGTAGTAAGACAAAAGATCAACATAGAGTTGTAGGACTTTACCTGGTTGTGTGGGAGTAAGAATGATGGGGGAGCGACAATTTTTATCGATGCTATAGAAATGGAAAGCCACTAGCTGCTGCAAGTGGAAATGTATTCTCCCAGCCATTCTACTCACAGTTGTCTTGTTCGTGGTATTTTTGTTATCTTTCTTTCCACGTGTCAATTAGTTTAAAATTGTGTAGTTTTTCTCTGAAGGTCTAGTTTTCACTAAGTTGGTATATCTATTATGTTTCTTTTTTCATGTCAATTGGTTTGAAATTGTGTGGTTTTCTTTTGAAGGTTTGGTTTACACCGAGTTAGGATATCACTTTGACGAAATATTGGTGACCCTGCTTAATAGTCAGCCTAGAAATGTCATGCCTAGTAATATCTTGTGTTTTGGGTTGCAGAACTCGGATTATCCACAGTTTTCACTAAAAATGAAAACTGTGGATAATCTGAGTTCTACAACCCAAAATCTACATCACAGAAACCTCCAACCTATCAATATCTTTTGTGTTCTTGTTGATTTGGGAAATTGTTATAGCAAAGGAGGCTCTCACCTTGGAGGGTTATTTTCTTGGATCGAGGTGTGGTTTTGACTCAGTGTTATCAGAGGTGAAGGTTATAATTCTAGTTTCCATCAACTTTGTTGTGTGTTTGTTAGTCTTCAGTTATTTCTTGTCTCGGGCATGTGTCTTAATCTTGGATGTAGTGGGAAGTGTTCTTGTACAGGATTAAGTATATCATGGTGTAATTATTATTCCGCCATTTTTGTGTTTATTTGTGAGCATTCCAAGAGTTTGCTGCCACTGCACGACATGCCACCTAGACAGTGTATGTGAAACAGGAGGGGAGTTAGGGATAGAGGCCCTCAAGGCTATAACATGGCACTATTACATGCATCAGAAGCAACGAGGGTCTTCTAAATATTTATCCCCCTAATATGCATCATAAAATCCAAAACCTGGAATCAATGGTTGATGCTAAGAAACAAGACTTTTTTCATTTTAAGATCTTAGAAGAGATCTCTAACTAAGTTCCTCACCCTAGCCACAATCCATCAAACTATTAATTATGATTATGGGGATATCTCTTATAATTATTAAAAAACAATTTAATTTATTTGAGGTCTGAGTCCTACAATACCTAATATCAACAGCGTGTTCTTGAATCCTCTTATTTATGGAGCTATCGGTTTCTCCAATGTAAGGAATCCCATAAGAACAAAGGATCATACCTAATATCAGGAGCGTGTTCTTGAATCCTCTTATTTATGGAACGACTGGTTTCTCCAATGTAAGGAATCCCACAAGAAAAAAGGATCATATAGACGATTTTAGGGAATTACTAATGGTATTTTGACCGTTGCATTTCTAAATTA
>JAXQQM020064375.1:0-57227 GCA_034641835.2 Pinus albicaulis
TTATAGAGACAATATTTTAAGAAAATTTAATTTTAAGACGATTTAATTTGAGACACCCGCTTAAAGAAAATATTTAAGGCAATACACAAGTTTTCTTTTGTCTCAAATTAAGACAATTTACCCAAAAATTGTCTTAAATATTGTCTTAAAACCCCCTTTTTATGTAGTAGTGCACATAGATAGCATTTAGGAATCGCATCGATAAAATTTATAAAAGAACAAAATTGGAGATTGTGGTAGATGATATTGATACAAATTATCTCCATAGAAAGAAAACAGCGTTGAAGGAAAACAATATGGTAAGAAAATATGCTCTCTTGGTTCGATGGCTATCTACATATAAGAGGCAGAGGTAGGTCCGGATTGAAAAAAGAAGAAACAGGACAGCGACAATGGATCCATCAGATAATAGAATACCTCGCTCGCCTGAATGTGAACCATTATGTGTTCCTGTAGATTAGTTCCACGCTCGCCTGAAGGAAGTAAAAACCGGCTCGCCTGATGTGTAGTGGATATCCGGCTCGCCTGAATAAACATTAACACGCTCGCTTGATGTAGATGTTTGTAACAAGCCCTGCCTTTGAGACTATGACGAATAGGCTAGTATGCCGAGAGCAGAAAATCCTGTGATATATATATTGGAGAATAATAAGCATCGAAATAAAAACCCCTGTAGCGTAGCAAAAATGATGAACCTGTAGCAAAAGAAGCCAAAATTGTCTGAACTCCAGGGAGGTCATGGAATAGGAATAGATTGCTCCGCAATCATGGTGCCATCAGCAAAATGAGAAAGAAACATGAGCCTGAATTCGTCAGCAAGACCCAATTTTGATAATCTGTCCGCCCTAGTGTTATTTCATTATGACTCTTTATGAAATTCACTTCACATTAGATATATACTTCCATTTGATATTATGGATGCGAATTAAATAATTGCAGCGAATTAAATAATTGCAGTTCGTCTGGCAGTCCCTCCCATAGTTTCAAATTCGATTATAGTCGAGCTGATTCCGTCAGCCTACGCAATAGATGTCTAACTATCATCAGTGTTTTTGCCCACAAGAGAATACGTATGTCTAACTATCATCAGCGCTTGCCCACAGTAATAAAAGATACACTCTTTATACTAACATGCACATGAAAGATATACTCCTATTTGATATCATGGATGCGAATTAAATAATTGTTGGTATCTTGTTATCAAAGATTGTACCAAAGCACCCAACTAGGGTAGGAGAAAATACGCACCAAAGTAATCATAAACCCAATTAGGGTAGGAGAAAATACTCACCAAAGTCATCATGGTGGACTTTAATAATTGAAATTGAAAATATTAACAAAGCCCAAATCACATGCTTTTGGTGATAGTGGTGCCCTATATGGTACTTGAAATTGATAACTTTAACCATGATCAAAACATATGCTCTATAGTAATTGAAATTGATAATATTAACAATGCCCAAATCACATGCTCTTGGTGATAGTGGTGTGCTATGGTACTTGAAATTGATGACTTTAACCATGATCAAAACATATGTTCTTAAGGCTTCGTAGCTTAAGCTAGGAAATATGGTACAAATCGATATTATGGAGTTTAAATACTGAATTTTGAATTTAAATGAAATTGATATAATTTTGAGGGAAATTATAATTTGTATTTTTGAATTTAAAAATAAATTTTAATATTTTAAGGATTTTTTTTATGAAAAATAATTTATATATTATTTTTAAGATTATTTTAGTGGAACTATTTTAGAAGCTGGTAATAGATTTAAAATATGGAAAATGTTAATGATGAAAATTTATCAACTAGAAATCTTGAGAAATTTTATTAATCTTTAATATATAAATTATTAAATGTTTAGCTATAATGATTTATAATATTTTATTTAGTCTATAATGATTTATTTAGATTTATAATGATTTAATATAGTCTATACAATTTTGAAGATTTTTAACATAGAATAATTTTATACTATAAATTTTGGGAGATTTTTTTGGAAAAAAAATGAAGTTTTTTTTAAGAAAACATGAAATATAGTTCCACTTACAAATGATGTTTTTTTTAAGAAAACATGAAATATTATTCCACTTGCAAATATTATCCCCTAAATTTTTTTCTAACCTAGTGGAATAAAAGTAGCTAAGGTACATGCAAGCATATTCAATGTTTTAGGTGTAGGTAGTTTAATGAAACTCTAGAAACCTACAAATGTGGATTCAACTCAGCCACCACCAATGCATTGCCTAGAAAATGGCTAATGCTCAAACTTTCTTTGAATGATAAGATTCCAGATAGGACAAAAATGGTTATATTTTCCTTTCTCATTTTCCTTCTTCTTGAGAATATTTGAACTTCTTCCCAATTATCTATTTGGAAAACATTGCTTTAAAACTTATATATTATGCAACAAATCTAGGTTTAGTGATGAATTGCTTCACACTTGTGTTATGTTGGATGAAATTTCCATAGTAATGTTGTTGTGAGATGTAGAGCAATACTTACAAATAAGAAAAATAAGCTTTTATGAGTAGATTTAACACATGTCAAAAGTGAATTGATAGTAGCCTTGAATGTTCATGCTAATCTCATTGAACAACGTCAAGCAAAATTAATGCATTTATATAAGAAATTATAAAATTGCATTACAAATTATAAAATTGTACCCGAGACTAATTATAGCCATGGTGAGTTGAATGTAGTTTACTTGTGGATCAACCCACTAGAATATAAAACATAACACCCCTTTGTTAGAGATACAACCTCATACCATACAAAAATTGAAATATTTTAGCAAGAATAGAACAATATGTACTTGGATTAATAGGTGCAATTGTCACCAAGGCCAAGAAACTAGGGATGCAATATACCATAGAAATCTAAGATGACAATCATAAACAATGAGGCAATAGTAAGCTTATTTTTATCAAAGCATGTAGTGTTAAAAAACTTTATTTTCATTTCTTCTACTTTCACAGAAAAAACAAAATTATTACAAGTTCTTGCTAAAATGCATTGCAATTATTTCCACCATATAAAAGCACAATTTTCTTCTATCAAAGAGTAACTTTTAGAAAAATAAATTTCCATCTTCTGATTCATAAATGTTGTCAAATAAAAAGAAGCACAACTGAATACACTATGCATAGACCAATGAACATTCATTGCACCATTAAGGACAAAGAAGAAATTTGATGATCTACACATATTTCTTAAGTCCACAAATAAGATAAAATATTGGAACCATTTAATATATTATATTATATAAAAAAATTATTAAGAAATTTTCAATTAAAACTTACATTTAACAATATCAAATAAATTCACAAATGCTCTTCATATTATATGCTATAAATACAATTTAAAACTAAAATATTTTGAATCAATACAAAAAAAACAACAGTCTTACCTACATTGTGCTATGTGCTAAATATGGAATTGAAACCCATCTCAACTATTGACATTGATTAAAGTGTATCATGATCAACACAATATAAAATGTCAAATTCTTGTAAAGATGACACTAGAAAGAAACTATTGCTAAGTTACAAAATTACCTAATAGATAAACTTGTTGTCATTCACATACGGCATGAATTTGTTGTTTAGGAAAAATTTATACTTAATCAAAATAATACAATGGTTGAAATAGAAAGAAATACTATTAAATACGAATTTCTTTATTTAATTTTCAGTTACAAATTTTTAACTAAAAAGTAATACATTGTTCTACTCAAATCTTTCACAATTTGAATTTTTCCATTCATAAATGAGTTTTACACTTGGTTTCAATTTGACATATGGACGTAGGGTGGCAAAATAGACAATACAGAAGTCGAGGAAATCGGTGAATTTGGTGTTGTTGGGGTATATATGATTATTCATGGAACAACTCATTGTTTTGGTTAATAGATTGTTCTCATAACATTTTGAAAACAGAGTTTCATTTTTAAATACGATATTAATTTCCATTTTTAATTAACATTTTGAAAACCGGAGTTTCATTTTTAAATATGATATTAATTTCCAATTTTTAATTATTTTTGTGAGGCCATGTCATATATATGAGAAGAGAATTTATCTTTTTTAAACAATATTTTTTATTTACGTTCATTTAAATTAATTTTACTTTTTATTCGTTTAAATCACTTTTTAATTATTATTTTTTTTTTAATTGAAATTTTCAATTACTTCAATCAATCACTTTTAATACAGATTTTTCTCTACATAATTTTAAATATTAGAGCTCTTCAAATCCTTTATTATAACTGGAAAGTCCTCAAAACCGATTTCCAAAAAAATTACCTTTATTTTAGGGTCAAAGTCCTCAAAACGGATTTCATAAATATTTATATTAGTTTGAAGTTGGTTTTTTCATTAGAATGAAAATAATAAATTTCATATCGATCAATTTATTAAGATTGTTTAGATTTTTAAATTATTTTAAATTATTATTATTATTATTTTTGGAAATTAGATTTTGAATTATGTTTAAATTAATAAAATATTTTTAAATATAAGTAAATAAATTTTATTGTTAATTTCATTTATTAAAACATATAAAAAAAAACTTAATAACAATCCAAAAAATTGTTTGAACATAATATGTTAACGTAGATTTTCTTTCTATATTAAGGTAGAACTTCTTTTTACTGTTCTATTGTTTATCTGAATTTATAGTCAGATTCAATTAAATTTACAATGGAAGTAGAGGTGGATGGTTGTTTTCCCTTCTTAGATATCCTTCTCTCTAGAATGGACGATGGTTCAATTTCTCACTAAGCTTTTTCGCAAGAAAACTCACACTGAATAGTATCTTCATGCTAGTTCGAATCATTTTCCCGCTAAAAAATTTAGTGTTCTTTGCACTCTTGCTACCCGTGCTCTAAGAATCTTTGATGACAACCACTTGGAGTCAGAGAAGTCTCATATTCTTGACGCTTTTGAAAATAATGGGTTTAGCAGATCTGAAGGCCTTATGGCCTTTCAAAAAGCATATATAAAGGTTTAAAAAGTAGATCTTCACAGGTTGATCCTGTATCCAAAGTTCATCTCCCCTTTATCTAAGGGACCACAGACAAAATTTTCCATGTCCTTAGAAGGAATAGTGTTTCCTCTTCATTCAAGCCTCTGTATACTATTATAAATTCTCTCATATCTCTCAAAGACCCTATTGACCCAAAGGACATGAAAGGTGTTTACATGGTTCCTTGTTCCTGTGGCACTTCCTATATTGGTGAAATAGGTCGGTCCATTAGATAGAGAATCCAAGAGCATGCAGCAGACATTAGGCACAATTGATCACACACATCACTTTTTGCTGAACATGCAGAAAACTCATGTCACCATATTTGCATTGAGGACTCCAAAGTCATTGCTAGGGTGGACCACTTTCATCATAGGAAGCTTAGGGAGGCCATTGAGATTGGGAAGCATGCTAAAAATATCAACAAAGATAATGGTTGGAAATTGAGTAAGAGTTAGACTCTAACTCTATCTAGATGATTTTTCTCCCTTGGGCTAGGTCTCTTTTTCCGTTTGGTATTTTCTTGTTATTTTTGTGTTTTATTTCCCTTCTTTCTTCTTTCCCTTGTGTGTGAGTTTTTTCCTTTATCCCCCTTTTATATCTTGATCTTTTCTTTATTCCTCCCCTTGCTTTTGTCTTATACATTCTGCTTTGTATTATCTTATAATTATATTATATAATTTCCTTTCTATTATCTGATAATGATATTATATAGTTTCTTATGTATTATATTAATTAAAATAGTATTTATTAATAAATAATAAAAAAAATTAATTAATTGTATTAAGAAATATTTATTAAAATTTTATAACCCTTTTTAATATTTTATTATTATATTTAATTAAAATGCATAAAATAAAATTTGTATATATAACTAATTAACTATTTATTAACCACTAGTTTTCAAAGACTAATTTTGGGCAATGATGCATCCACAATATTTATTCATGAAGATCCTTGGGCTTTTTCACACCACATTAGCTGGTTCCAAACGTCCACCAAATTCTAATGATGTGATTAATTTGAAAGACATTTATCTACTTTATGGATCAAAAAATTCTTAGATCTAACAAGAAATATACAATCAAATTAAAAAGGTAAAAGAGAAGGGAAGAGCCATATTTAATGAAGGTAGATCCTCTTCCTATTGTAGTAAAACAAGAAAGATACAATCAAATTAACAAAGAAAAAGAGAAACAAGGAGCCATATTTAATGAAACAACATTAAGATAGCATAATTCAAACTATTTAAAGGTAATGAATATAATGAATACAAAAATTTAAATTGATAATTAAAAAAAAATTATTATGTATACATAATTTTAAAATATTAAAAATTAAGATAATTTAAAAAAAAATTAAAATAGATATTTAGTTGATAAATGATATTGTAGATTATATAATGATATAATAACCCAATCATGTAATTTAAAAATATCTAAATTATATAAATATAAATATAGATATATATACACATTAATATAAAAAATTAATATATAAATTAAATAAATATTTTAACCATGAAGATTCACTCCATTTTATAGTGTAGATTCTTAATCGTTAAATAGGCTTTACTAGCAATTGCACCATATGTTGCAAAGGAAATGCAGTAAGGTTGTGGTATAGGAAAGAATAACATATAAGAAAGAAGAGGTAGTAGGAACTTTCTCGGCTCAACATTGTGGTATTGGAAAGAATAACATGTAGGAAAGAAGAGGTAGTAGAAACTTTCTCGGCTCAAGGTTGTGGTATAGGAAAGAATAACATATAAGAAAGAAGACGTAGTAGGAACTTTCTCAGCTCCAATTAAAGAATAAGGAGTGGAGAATTATGTGCTAAAACATAAACATAAAATGCACCAGTAATGTGAAAATATAAACATAAAAGACATCACTAGTGTGTCTCACTTCAACTTGTTTTGTTTTTACAATATTTTTTTACTTTCACTTAAAACTCAATTATCTTTCCATATCCCAATAATAGATTAAGTTTGGTAGAATTATTTATCTTAGAGCTATTTTGATTTCTAGACATTTTGTTACTATATCCACTACCTAAAAACCATACTACACTAAACGCATTGTTATGAAGTTCCCCACCATTGTATTTGTAAAATGAAACTTATTATTTTAGTTTTTCTATAAATTACATTTATAATGACCAAATTTCTTAGAATCTTGTGATTTTCCATTTATTTCACCTATATCACAATTATTTTTTCCACTTCCATTAGAATATAATATTTCTCGAATCATTTTTTAGTCTTATCCATGTGTAAACATTCTCAATTTGATGAGCTTAATGTCTAAAAATATTGGTCCTTCCCTTAATTTGTTTTTCAAATAATGTATGAAGTTCCCCACCTCCATTTTATTTGTAAAATGAAACTTATTGTTTTAGTTTTTCTATAAATAACATTTAGAATGACCAAATTTCTTAGAATCTTATGATTTTCCATTTATTTCACCTATATCACAATTATTTTTCGACTTCCATTAAAATATAATATTTCTCGAATCATTTTTTAGTCTTATCCATGTGTAAACATTCTCAATTTGATGAGCTTAATGTCTAAAAATATTGGTCCTTCCCTTAATTTGTTTTTCAAATAATGTTTGACGTGAGTGTTTTAATTTTGGTTCATGATGCCCATATAAATTTAATAAAATATGCCGCATAGTATTTTCCATTTATTTCACCTATATCACAATTATTTTTTCCACTTCCATTAAAATATAATATTTCTCGAATCATTTTTGAGTCTTATCGATGTGTAAACATTCTTAATTTAATGAACTTATTGGTCCTTCCCTTCATTTGTTTTTCAAATAATGTTTGACGCAAGTGTTTTAATTTTGATTTTGGTTCATGATGCCTGTGTTTTAATTTTGAGTCTTTTCTTAGAAATTTCATTTTAATTATTTTTATTTTATATATTTTTTGATATGTTATATATTTTATACTATATCTAGTATTCTTTGTTTTTTACAACAGTTATTTTAAAAATAGAATCACACTATATTTATTAAATGAAAATTTGCAACAATTATTCTAAAAATAGAATAACACTATATTTGTTGAATGAAAAAGGAGCTCTTGAGTACTTTTTCTCACATTACCTGAATTAACCTCCTTAAGCTTTTGTCCTAATTATAAGGAACATAACCATGAGTTAAATTTATCAAATAATATTCTCGCAAATCCCATAATGCTTGAGAAGCACATAATAGTTTCATTTTTAGGTTTCAAAATCCTTGATTCTCATATTTAGAGAATGATATTTGAGGTTGCTGGAATTGACTTTGAATTTGAAAAAATTAACCTCCTTAAGCTTTTGTCCTAACTATAAGGAATATAACCATAAGTTAAATTATCCAATAATATTCTCGCAAATCCCATAATGCTTGAGAAACACATAATAGTTTCATTTATAGGTTTTTCTTGAGAAGCACATAATAGTTTCATTTTTAGGTTTCAAAATCCTTAATTCTCATATTTAGAGAATGATATTTGAGGTTGGTGGAATTTACCTTGAATTTGAAAAAATGCCAAAATGATATTTCAGGTGGTTGGAAATTATTTTGAATTTGTGAAAAATTACTGAGAGTAACCAACTTCTTTGAGGTTGCTGGAGTTTACTTTGAATTTGAAAAAATTAACCTCCTTAAGCTTTTGTCCTAACTGTAAGGAACATAACCATGAGTTAAATTTATCGAATAATATTCTCCCAAATCCCATAATGCTTGAGAAGCATATAATAGTTTCATTTATAGGTTTCAAAATCCTTAATTCTCATATTAAATTTATCGAATAATATTCTTGCAAATCCCATAATGCTTGAGAAGCACATAATAGTTTCATTTTTAGGTTTCAAAATCTTTAATTCTCATATTAAATTTATCGAATAATATTCTTGCAAATCCCATAATGATTGAGAAGCACATAATAGTTTCATTTTTAGGTTTCAAAATCCTTAATTCTCATATTTAGAGAATGATATTTGAGGTTGGTGGAATTTACTTTGAATTTGAAAAAATGTCGAAATTAGTGAGAGTAGCCAACTTCTTTGAGGTTGCTGGAATTTACTTTGAATTTGAAAAAATTAATGTCCTTAAGCTTTTGTTCTAACTATAAGGAACATAACCATGAGTTAAATTTATCGAATAATATTCTCGCAAATCCCATAATGCTTGAGAAGCACATAATAGTTTCATTTATAGGTTTCAAAATCCTTAATTCTCATATTAAATTTATTGAATAATATTCTTGCAAATCCCATAACGCTTGAGAAGCACATAATAGCTTCATTTTTAGGTTTCAAAATCCTTAATTCTCATATTTAGAGAATGATATTTGAGGTTGCTGGAATTTACTTTGAATTTGAAAAAATGCCAGAATGATATTTGAGGTGGTTGGAAATTACTTTGAATTTGTGAAAATGCTGGAATTAGTGAGAGTAACCAACTTCTTTGAGGTTGCTGGAATTTACTTTGAATTTGAAAAAATTAACCTCCTTAAGCTTTTGTCCTAACTATAAGGAACATAACCATGAGTTAAATTTATCGAATAATAATCTTGCAAATCCCATAATGCTTGAGAAGCACATAATAGTTTCATTTATAGGTTTCAAAATCCTTAATTCTCATATTAAATTTATCAAATAATATTCTTGCAAATCCCATAATGCTTGAGAAGCACATAATAGTTTCATTTTTAGGTATCAAAGTTCTTAATTTTCATATTTAGAGAATGATATTTGAGGTTGCTGGAATTTACTTTGAATTTGAAAAAAATGCCAGAATGATATTTGAAGTGGTTGGAAATTACTTTGAATTTGTGAAAATGCCGGAATTATTGAAAGTAACCAACTTCTTGACCAACTCAAGGCGCCATCTAGAGAGATGTCTTTAAGACATGGATGAGAAATTGATAGATATGTCTTTAAAACATAGATGAGAATATGGTACTATGAAATTCCAGTTCTGGTCAATGCCATTTCCTACTTTCGAGTTAAGAGAGGTAGCTTGAGAAGCACATAATAATTTCAATTTTTAGGTTTCAAAATCATTAATTCTCATATTTAGAGAATGATATTTGAGGTTGCTGGAATTTACTTTGAATTTGAAAAAATGTCAAAATGATATTTGAGGTGGTTGGAAATTACTCTGAATTTGTGAAAATGCCCGAATTACTGAGAGTAACCAACTTCTTTGAGGTTGTTGGAATTTACTTTGAATTTGAAAAAATTAACCTCAAGCTTTTGTCCTAACTATAAGGAACATAACCATGAGTTAAATTTATCGAATAATATTCTCGCAGATCCCATAATGCTTGAGAAGCACATAATAGTTTCATTTATAGGTTTCAAAATCCTTAATTCTCATATTAAATATATCGAATAATATTCTTGCAAATCCCATAATGCTTGAGAAGCACATAATAGTTTCATTTTTAGGTATCAAAATACTTAAATTTTCATATTTAGAGAATAATATTTGAGGTCGCTGGAATTTACTTTGAATTTGAAAAAATCCAAGAATAATATTTGAGGTGGTTGGAAATTACTTTAAATTTGTGAAAATGCCAGAATTACTGAGAGTAACCAACTTCTTGACTAACTCAAGGCACCATCCAAAGAAATGTCTTTAAGACATAGATGAGAAATTGATAGTGATGTCTTTAAAACATAGATGAGAATATGGTACTGTCAAATTCCAATTCTGGTCAATGCCATTTCCCACTTTCGAGTTAAGAGCGGTAAAAAAGCTAACTTTCTCTCTCCCCTCGATATCTATAAAGTGCTTACTCTCCAGACTCAAAACCTGGAATGGTAGAATTTTCCATTATAGAACCTACGGAGTTCTACTTTACTATATTTATTTTAATGATAGAAGAACACATAAATATTAAAACACTTAATAAAATCTTTTCACTATACTTTGAATCTACAATGAAAAATCACTGAAAATATTTTGGAAAGTGGTGATGTGCACCATTGTTTTGTTAAATTACAGTTGTATGTAATATGTGACATGTAGAATTTGAAGCTTAAAAAAAAACGCAGAAAGAGCTTTGAAAAATTATAAGTTAACTCGGCGATCTTGAAAACCAAACCTTCAGGAATTGTCTCAGGAAATGTTGCATTTGTGACCCCTGCACCCAAGGTAACGCACACCATGGCAACGGGATGAGTGCAAAAAAGAAATGCAGGAATTGTAATTGAGATTATTTAAACAATTGAGTAAATAAAAAAGAAAAAAATACCTTTTACAAGAAAAACCATGAATATTTAAAAAATGCATCCTGAAGACACATGTCCGGCATTACGCAATACCCAGGTCATCGTCCATGTAACAAGAATGACTGAGTTCATTCATAAAAGAGATGTGGGAATTTATCATGTGTTAAGCGCATTCTGTATATCCTTCCTCTTCCAAGCGAGTAAGCGGCCTAAGTTTAGGCAAAAACTATTTCTTGGACGTATTCTGATGTGGAGCTTGGCCTCGGTATGATATTCCTTTACCCAGTCATGAATCGTTGTCCCGATCGATCTTTTATGAAGACAAAATCAGGATACCAGACACTGATGATTGACTTTGCTCCTTATTCTTTGAAATTGATGATTAGATTTTCTTCTTATTCTTCGAAGAATAGTACGATCACTGAAAGTGGAAGCCTGATCAATCTTTCCTAGAATAGATGCTTGCTGGCTGATTCATAGTTCAAGAAAAAAAAACCTTAGAAGCCATTACACTGAAGTTTAAAGAAAATTAAACCCCAAATTACAAAACCTCAAAACCTCAACTTACCTGAGTATCTCACGGAATCGACTTACTGGTAATACTTACCACGAGCAAAGTTGTTGGCAACATCTTCTTTGCCAGTGATCAACCACCCTGGGTGGAAAAGCTGTTGAGTTGTGCAGGTTCGACGCAACCGATTTGTGCAGGTTTGAACTTCATCTATAGCAGTTGGCTCGAGATCAAGAAAAATGGCATTACCGACAACTGCCTCACCGAAGATTGTGATGAATGGATGTGTAAATAAAGGATTTTGTTTACGGTTTAAGTTGGTTTTCTGTGGTGGATCGAATGGTCAAAATTTTTTGAATAGTCTAACAATCAATCTAAGGGTGGAAAACTGTGTAGAGTGGCACTTTAGGTGAGTTGTTTTCAAATAATAACGCCTTACGACATAATTACCATACTATGGGTTAATAGTACGGCTTAGCAATATCACATGCCCAAAATAAACTATGAATAATTTCATATGGTACTTGTTTAGATGTCATGTTTTTAATCAATCAATTTAATTAAAAGGGAGAAAAAATACATAACTACTTTGGAGATCAATCTCAATCTTTGATTTGTGTATGTTATTAAGAATATTTTAGAATATTTCTTGGGGTTAAATCCATCCACCTAATAGTTATTGATGATCAAATTAAAATTCTAGAACCTCTATACAAAATAGATACATTTATGGACATAATTGTATTTTAATATAAAAATAGCATTTTTATTTAATAAAAAATATAACATAATTTCAAGGGTATTTGAATTATCTTAGTTAGTAGACAAGCCTTATAAATTAAATTATTAGTAAACACAATAAACATGAATCCAGAGTAAGAATCTAAACATTTACTTCATGATATATGTAACATTGCTAAAATTGAAAAATCATGTAAATTATAACTTTATTTTAAATTATTAATTACGCCAATAGGCGTATCCCCCTATCGGAAGGAGCATGTTTTGTGATTAGGTTAATTAATTTTTTTGATCTGATGGTCTATATTGAAAGATGCCGGTATATTCTGGTCGTCGCCACTCAATCAATGGATCAAATCTACCCCACTAACTTCCTTGCATATCTAAATCACATGTTTAAACCGTACTTAAATTAATTTTTTACAAATCTTGATTAAAAATTTACTGTGCCATTTATTAATTGCCACCTATCAAGATTAACAACTAGAAGGAAACCGAAACATTAAATTTTCTCCAAGTGTTGAAATCGTTTGGCAACGTGTCCCATGCCTTTCACAGGAGCCATAGTGGCAGCAAGCTGTGGCGGCAAGCGGTGCGATTCGGGAAGTGGAAGGTTACACTTGGTGGTGAATGCATCAGAACGGCCTGACCACATTGGTGCACACGTGGTGCACGATGGTGGCGGCAAGTGGTGCGATTCTGGAAGTGGAAGTGGAAGGTTTGGCCCAGACCAAACGGAAACCGGGTGATGGCGAGGAGTTGGAGAATGGCCGAGATTGTTCGAGGGTACTTAGCGATGTAGAAGAAGAGGTTGGTTCCATGTCTGTTCTAGATAGCACCGAGTGCAGTTTGGGCATGGGCAGAAGAAAATAGAGATTCCCCAAATCCAGTTCTTCGTCTGCTGTGAGAGGATTAATTCGACACCCAATCTGCAAACAATTGGCGTGGCATACAAAGTGCTGAGGATTGTCCAGCATCAGATCTGCCACCTTTATCTGCCTCTGAAGGTCCTGAATGTTGTCGTTCCAATGTACGACTTTCACAGTACTAGACGGTACAATGTTCGAAACGCAAGAAATGTAACTGCCCATCGGGAATTTCACTTCTCTGTTTAGATCGGGAGGTAAAGGGAGTGTAAGTGTGTGCAACGAAATTTTACTCCTCTGCTCGTTTGTGTTTAGCGATAGGGAGGTAAAAGGGGTGTATGGAGGGATGAAGGGGGAAAAGCATTTATAAAGAGGGACGGATTGCATTCGTAACGTGTGAATGGGATCACCAGCGACAACCCCAGTTCCACGTTAAATCAATGTCAGCGAAGAAACACAGAAACATCGTCTATGAGGGGGGATGATCCACTTGGGTTGGGTACACGTTTCACCAGCTACAAATGAATGTGTTGTAATAGCTTCGCTGGGTTTTAATTTATTTATTTTTCCTTCTCACAATTAGATTGAGTTATTTTAAGTCAATTTAATTTTATTTTTGGGATTTAATTTCTTAACGAACTTATTATTTATAATAATTTTTATGAAAATAATAGTAACTAACTAAATTTTTTATAAATTTTTAATAATTTATTTAATATTTATTAACACTCATTATAGTAATGGTCACATAAATTAAGAAATAAGATTAAAACTAATGAAATGAATCGCATGTAACATCAATTACTTCTAATTCTTCCCTTTAAATGTTAAAACCTAATAAAACCAAAAAAAAAATCACTATATTGTAACCTAAATCAATTAATTTAGGCTCATAAATAGCTAGATTATACCATGCTTTCTACTCTATGGTAAGAATTCATATTAATAAGTCAAGTATAACTTTCGATATTGTCAGATTAGTGAATCATAAGTGATTATAATACTATTTACAATTTCAAAAGGCTTGTTAAGTCTACTGGACCACACAGGAAAACACATATTATATATGATTTGAGAGACTCTCATATATCATAGAGTAAGTCTATAAGTCTATAGAGGCATGTTAATGAGTTTGTTCTCAGTTAAGTTTAAATACATGGGCATGTAGATTAGTGATAGACATGGTAAAGAAAGTAGGTGCAATTGCAGGTCAAAAGTTTAGTGCAAATGTCAACCAAAATAAAATGTGGATACAAAGAAGATTAGTGATAGACATGGTAAAGAAAGTAGGTGCAATTGCAGGTCAAAAGTTTAGTGCAAATTTCAACCAAAATAAAATGTGGATACAAAGAAGATTAGTGATAGACATGGTAAAGAAAGTAGGTGCAATTGCAGGTCAAAAGTTTAGTGCAAATGTCAACCAAAATAAAATGTGGATACAAAGATCATGAGTTTCAACGATAGGTATAAGGTACAGAGAAATCAAGGTGTATTTAGCGATGAAGCATGCATTATAGGTGGATAGACAACTTGACTCACAAATACAAGT
Source organism: Pinus albicaulis (assembly GCA_034641835.2). NCBI lineage: Eukaryota > Viridiplantae > Streptophyta > Pinopsida > Pinales > Pinaceae > Pinus > Pinus albicaulis. Next base: position 14,935 of record JAXQQM020064375.1, read on the forward strand.
GGAAAATTAATAACCTAACAGTGTGGATAATGGATAATCATCTGTGATTTGTTTTAGATATAAACAAAGAAAGTGTAAAATGTTTGTATTCCTTTGCATTGTATTATTTATTTATTTTGTCATTGGTGTACACGGTTGATGTTAGTCATAATATTATTATTAATATGAATAAATAAGTTGTAAAATGCTTGTATTCTTTTCTACAATATTTTATTTAATTTAGATAGGGCACGAAGAAAGGAATATATGGCTTCACTGATTGGGAGTTTATAAAATAAGCATACAACTTCTCATACTCATGCATATTGTAAAAGTTGTTATCTCTAAAGCATCAGTTGTCAACTAGTTAATACGCGCATTAATGTTGATTTCATAACAGAATTGACGCGATCTTTTCTTTCAAAGTTTCATTTGTGAGTTAGACAAGACAGGTAGGAAACATATGCTTATTAGAATTTTTGTTTTCATTATAAAACGATTTAATAAATAAAAGGATTATTTATATCAAATTTGTAATTGTATAATCATTTTGTAGAAATTTATAAAATTATATTTTTATTAATCATTTTAATTATTTATGAAGAAGAATTCAGAAATGATATAAAATAATTTAGTTTAATCAAATGTAGTATATTATTGGAATATGTCCTTTTACTTTTTAAATAGAATTTTAACTAATTAAATATCATGATTATGACTATTAAAATTATTATTTTATATAAGTTTTGTTTCAATTATAAATGATAATTTAAATAATATCTACATATATATAATAATTGTTTAAGTAATTATAATTCTTCTTTCTTTAAATTAAAAAAGAATATGATAGTTGTAAAGTCTTTTTAATAAAATTGAAATTAAAAAAAATATCATTTTAACCATATCATTAATAGTATTAATGATATTAAAATTAATATTGTTAATAGAAATACTATTAATATTAATAATGTTTAAAGAATAATATTTGTAATATTAATTGTTTTAAAATTGTTAATATTCAATATTATTAAGATAATAACATTTACATTATAATATTAATATGATTAATTATATTAAGATTATTTACAAATATAATATTAACATTAATATTAATAAATAAGAATAATATTATTTTTTTTAATAATTAACAATAAAATTATTAATAAAAATATAGAAAATAAAACTTCTATTCACTTTAACAATATGATTAAAAGTAATAATGATATTATCATTAATATTGTTAATATAAATACTTTTAAGATCAGTAATAATAATTAATAATACTTACATTCTAATATTTACATTTTCATGGTTATTTTTTATATTATAATATTAAAATTTCATTAATATAGTAATGACATATATTCAAAACAACAAATTATAAAGTTAAGAATAAAATTTAAATTAAGTCTAATGTTTATATTAGTAGAATGTTCAGTTTATAATAAAGTTAATATTATATTTAAAAATAATATTAAAATTTATATTATTATTAATAAAATAAGAATTAAATTAATATTAAAAGCAATATTACTAATAATACCATTAAATACAATATTAATAATATCATTAATAGTACTCATTATATTAAAATATATCATGAATTTTTAAATTTTTGAAAATATCATAAAATATATTAAATTTTTTAAATTTTTGATATTTAGTATTATTAAGATAATAATATCTATATTATAATATTAATATTATTAAGAATATTAATATTGTTTAAAAAAAATATTAACATTAATATTGATAAATAAGAATAATAATATTTATTTTGTAATAATTAACAATAGAATTATTAATAAAAATAAATTTAAACTTTTATTCACTCTAACAATATGATTAAAGGTATTAATGATATTATCATTAATGATGTTAATATAAATACTATTAAGACTACTTTTAAAAATTAATAATATTTACATGCTAATCATTTTAATTAAATATCGTTAAACATTTCCAACACACTAAATCAATGTCACTCATTCTCACTAGTGCTCAATGATACACAATTTTTCTTGGCCATAGTCATCCATGGGTAACCCTCTTAAACCATAATAATCCATCGTGAGCCTTAATTATAATTAAAAATTATAATAATTAATTATAGTTATAATTGTTTAAACAGTTTAACTATTTATAATTAAAATAATATCTAAAATAATATATAAACGAATATAATAATATCTAAATAAGTATAATAATGGTTTAAGTAATTATAATTATCTTTTATTTAAAATAAAAAAAGATTTTGAGGCAAAAAATATATATATATTCATTGTAACCATATCATTAATAGTATTAATGATATTAAAATTAATATTGTTAATAGAAATATTATTAATATGAATATGAATAAGTAATACTAGTAATATTTACATTCTAACCATTTTAATCAACTATGGCCAAACATTGCCAACATAGTCTTATTCTCACCTTTGTTAAATGATAGAGAAGTTTGCTTAGCCATAATCAACCATGGTTAACCTTACTCAACCACGGTCATCCTTGGTCAACCATTGTCATCCCTCTCGCCCTAGAAACCCCAATATTTGATAACTTATGTTTTTAATAATTTTTCCCATGGTTGGACCAACTTGGACCAACCATGGTCATAGTTGGTCCAATTGTGACAAAAATTGTCTCAATGTTTAAATCAATTCCCTCGGGTTCACCAATTCCTTTGGTTTATAATATTAAACCATTGGGTTTAATAGTTATTTTGGTATATAATATGAAAAATCGATCAATGTCATCCATGATCAAATGTCACATTCTGACAAATATTGTCTTAATATGAAAATCACCCATGGCAAGCCATGGTCATAGTTGGTCCAACGTCGCATTGTGACAACAATTGTCTCAATGTTTAAATCAATTCCCTTGGGTTCACCAATTCCTTTGCTTTATAATTTTTTGGGTAATGGTTGTCCCTTGGGTTCACCAATTCCTTTGATTTATAATATTAAACCCTTGGGTTTATTAGTTGTTTTGGTTTATAATATGAATAATCGATCAATGTCATCCATGATCAAATGTCACATTCTGACAAATATTGTCTCAATATGAAAATCACCCATGGCCAACCCTGGTCATAGTTGGTCTAATGTCGGATTGTGACAGCAATTTTCTCAATGTTTAACTCAATTCCCTTGGGTTCACCAATTCCTTTGCTTTATAATTTTTTGGGTAATGGTTGTCCCTTGGGTTCACCAATTCCTTTGGTTTATAATATTAAACCCTTGGGTTTATTAGTTCTTTTGGTTTATAATATGAATAATCGATCAATGTCATCCATGATCAAATTTCACATTTCGACAAATATTGTCTCAATATGAAAATCGCCCATGGCCAAGCATGGTCATAGTTGGTCCAATTGTGACAAAAATTGTCTCAATTTTTAAATCAATTCCCTCGGATTCACCAACTCCTTTGGTTTATAATATTAAACCATTAGGTTTAATAGTTATTTTGGTATATAATATGAAAAATCGATCAATGTCATCCATGATCAAATGTCACATTCTGACAAATATTGTCTTAATATGAAAATCACTCATGGCTAGCCATGGTCATAGTTGGTCCAACGTCGCATTGTGACAACAATTGTCTCAATGTTTAAATCAATTCCTTTCGGTTCACCAATTCCTTTGCTTTATAAATTTTTGGGTTATGGTTGTCCCTTGTGTTCACCAATTCCTTTGGTTTATAATATTAAACCCTTGGGTTTATTAGTTGTTTTGGTTTATAATATGAATAATCGATCAATGTCATCCATGATCAAATGTCACGTTCTGACAAATATTGTCTCAATATGAAAATCACCCATGGCCAACCCTGGTCATAGTTGGTCCAATGTCGGATTGTGACAAAAATTGTCTCAATGTTTAAATCAATTCCCTTGGGTTCACCAATTACTTTGGTTTACAATTTTTTGGGTAATGGTTGTCCCTTGGGTTCACCAATTCCTTTGGTTTATAATATGAATAATCGATCAATGTCATCCATGATCAAATGTCACATTCTGACAAACATTATATCTATATGAAAATCACCCATGGCCAACCATGGTCATACTTGGCCCAACGTCGCATTGCGACAACAATTGTCTCAATGTTTAAATCAATTCCCTTGGGTTCACCAATTCCTTTGGTTTATAATTTTTTGGGTAATGATTCTCCCTTGGGTTCACCACTTGCTTTGGTTTATAATATTAAACCCTTGGGTTTATTAGTTTCTTTGGTTTATAATATGAATAATCGATCAATGTCATCCATGATCAAATGACACATTATGAGAAACATTGTCCCAATATGAAAATCACCCATGGCCAACCATGGTCATAGTTGGTCCAACGTCGCATTGTGACAACAATTGTCTCAATGTTTAAATCAATTCCCTTGGGTTCACCAATTCCTTTTGGTTTATTAGTTTTTTTGGTTTATAATATGAATAATCGATCAATGTCATCCATGATCAAATGACACGTTATGAGAAACATTGTCTCATTATGAAAATCCCCCATGGCCAACCATGGTCATAGTTGGTCCAGCGTCGCATTGTGACAACCATTGTCTCATTGTTTAAATCAATTCCCTTGGGTTCACCAATTCCTTTTGGTTTATAATTTGTTGGGTAATGGTTGTCCCTTGGGTTCACCAATTCCTTTGGTTTACAATATTAAACCATTGGGTTTAATAGTTATTTTGGTATATAATATGAAAAATCGATCAATGTCATCCATGATCAAATGTCACATTCTGACAAATATTGTCTTAATATGAAAATCACCCATGGCTAGCCATGGTCATAGTTGGTCCAACGTCGCATTCTGACAACAATTGTCTCAATGTTTAAATCAATTCCCTTGGGTTCACCAATTACTTTGGTTTATAATTTTTTGGGTAATGGTTGTCCCTTGGGTTCACCAATTCCTTTGGTTTATAATATTAAACCCTTGGGTTTATTAGTTTTTTTGGTTTGTAATATGAATAATCGATCAATGTCATCCATGATCAAATGTCACATTCTGACAAACATTGTATCAATATGAAAATCACCCATAGCCAACCATGGTCATACTTGGCCCAACGTCGCATTGCGACAACAATTGTCTCAATGTTTAAATCAATTCCCTTGGGTTCACCAGTTCCTTGGTTTATAATTTTTTGGGTAATGATTTTCCCTTGGGTTCACCACTTGCTTTGGTTTATAATATTAAACCCTTGGGTTTATTAGTTTTTTTGGTTTATAATATGAATAATCGATCAATGTCATCCATGATCAAATGACACATTATGAGAAACATTGTCTCAATATGAAAATCACCCATGGCCAACCATGGTCATAGTTGGTCAAACGTCGCATTGTGACAACAATTGTCTCAATGTTTAAATCAATTCCCTTGGGTTCACCAATTCCTTTGGTTTATAATATTAAACCCTTGGGTTTATTAGTTCTTTTGGTTTATAATATGAATAATCGATCAATATCATCCATGATCAAATGTCACATTCTGACAAATATTGTCTCAATATGAAAATCACCCATGGCCAACCATGGTCATAGTTGGTCCAACGTCGCATTGTGACAACAATTGTCTCAATGTTTAAATCAATTCCCTTGGGTTCACCAATTCTTTTTGGTTTATAATTTGTTGGGTAATGGTTTTCCCTTGGGTTCACCAATTCCTTTGGTTTACAATATTAAACCATTGGGTTTAATAGTTATTTTGGTATATAATATGAAAAATCGATCAATGTCATCCATGATCAAATGTCACATTCTGACAAATATTGTCTTAATATGAAAATCACCAATGGCTAGCCATGGTCATAGTTGGTCCAACGTCGCATTCTGACAACAATTGTCTCAATGTTTAAATCAATTCCCTTGGGTTCACCAATTCCTTTGCTTTATAATTTTTTGGGTAATGGTTGTCCCTTGGGTTCACCAATTCCTTTGGTATAATATTAAACCCTTGGGTTTATTAGTTGTTTTGGTTTATAATATGAATAATCGATCAATGTCATCCATGATCAAATGTCACATTCTAACAAATATTGTCTCAATATGAAAATCACCCATGGCCAACCCTGGTCATAGTTGGTCCAATGTCGGATTGTGACAACAATTGTCCCAATGTTTAAATCAATTCCCTTGGGTTCACCAATTACTTTGGTTTATAATTTTTTGGGTAATGGTTGTCTCTTGGGTTCACCAATTCCTTTGGTTTATAATATTAAACCCTTGGGTTTATTAGTTTTTTTGGTTTATAATATGAATAATCGATCAATGTCATCCATGATCAAATGTCACATTCTGACAAACATTGTGTCAATATGAAAATCACCCATGGCAAACCATGGTCATACTTGGCCCAACGTCGCATTGCGACAACAATTGTCTCAATGTTTAAATCAATTCCCTTGGGTTCACCAATTCCTTTGGTTTATAATTTTTTGGGTAATGATTTTCCCTTGGGTTCACCACTTGCTTTGGTTTATAATATTAAACCCTTGGATTTATTAGTTTTTTTGGTTTATAATATGAATAATCGATCAATGTCATCCATGATCAAATGACACATTATGAGAAACATTGTCTCAATATGAAAATCACCCATGGCCAACCATGGTCATAGTTGGTCCAACGTCGCATTGTGACAACAATTGTCTCAATGTTTAAATCAATTCCTTTGGGTTCACCAATTTCTTTTGGTTTATAATTTGTTGGGTGATGGTTTTTCCTTGGGTTCACCAATTCCTTTGGTTTATAATATTAAACCCTTGGGTTTATTAGTTCTTTTGGTTTATAATATGAATAATTGATCAATGTCATCCATGATCAAATGTCACATTCTAACATAGATTGTCTCAATATGAAAATCACCCATGGCCAACCTTGGTCATAGTTGGTCCATCGTCGCATTGTGACAACAATTGTCTCAATGTTTAAATCAATTCCCTTGGGTTCACCAATTCCTTTGGTTTATAATTTTTTGGGTGATGGTTTTCCCTTGGGTTCACCAATTGATTTGGTTTATAGTATTAAACTCTTGGGTTTATAATGTTAATCACACATTCGGTTTATTACTCTCTTGAGTTTAAAATACTATTTCTCAGGGTTTGTTAATTTCTTAGATTTCTCAGTTTAAAATATTAATTCGTAGTGTTTATTAATCTTTATTGTTTATAATATTCATCCGTTAGGTTTATGATATTTATCCCTTGGGTTCGCTGATTCCTTTGCTTTATAAGATTAAACCCTTGGGTCGATTAGTTCTTTTGGTTTATAATGTTAATAATTTCGTTCGTTTATTAATATCTTATGTTTAAAATATTCATTCTTATGGATTATTAATTTATTAGGTTTTTTAGTTTAAAATATCAATTCTTACGATTTATTAATCTCTTGTGTTTTTAATATTCATCCCTTATGTTTATAATATTTATCCCTTGGGTTCACCAATTCCTATGGTTTATAATATTTAAACCTTTGGTTTATGATGACATTGGGTTTGTATTATTAATTATCCCTTGGGTTTATTAATCTCATAGGTTTTTTTGTTTTTAAATATTGTTTCATATGGTTTATTACTCTCTTGAGTTTAATATTATTAATATATTAATATATATTATAAATAAATATTCAAATATTTATTAATAATGATTATTAGTAATATTATAATATTATTATTATATTATTAGTTCTTTTGGTTTATTAATAATATAACCATCTATGATATTAATATATAAATAAATATGAAAATATTAAATATTATTTTTATTATTTTTATATTTATAAATATTATTAATATATATTATATATATTACAAGTTAATTTATAGTATGTATATAGTTAATATTATTAATATATTAATAAATATTTTTAATATATATTATTAATACTTATTATAATATTAAAAATATATATAAAATATTTTTGTATATATTAATAATATTATAATATTACTAATATTCATTATAAATAAATATTCAAATATTTATGAATAATGATTATTGGTAATATTATAATATTATTAATAAATATTATTAATAATATTATAATATTATAATATTTATTTAGTAATATTAATAATATTATAATATTACTAATAATCATTATAAATAAATATTCAAATATTTATTAATAATGATTATTAGTAATATTATAATATTATTAATAATCATTATTAATAATATATTATAATAATATTTTAATATTTTAATATTTTAATATTTATTTAGTAATATAAATAATATTATAATATTACTAATAATCATTGTAAATAAATATTCTAATATTTATTAATAATGATTATTAGTAATATTATAATATTATTAATATATATTATTAATAATATAATCAACTATGATATAATATATATTATTAATATATTATTAGTTTTTTTGCTTTATTAATAATATAACCATTTATGATATATTAAATTATTATATATTATTAATATTTTTTTTATATTAATATATATTATATATATTTCAAGTTAATTTATAGTATGTATATAGTTAATATTTTTAATATATTAATATATATTATTAATATTTTTATAATATTATTAATATATATAAAAAAAAATTGTGATTTTAATCATAATTAATATATTTAATATATTAATATTCTTATTAATATACAATATATATTTTTCAACTTAATATAATAAATTTATTATATATAATATTTATTTATTGATATATAAATTAATGTGATGGGTAGTGGATATAGGCCTATCAGCGTATATCAACCACATTGGTAAATGTGGTTGTAAATCTATTTTATATACGCCTATCGGCGTATATCAACCACATTAGTTTTTACTAATGTGGTTGTGCTAGTACTTAAAATCTTTTCTAAAATCATTTTAAATAAATACATATTTAAAAACTAAATATTCAAAACTTATTTCTATACAATTCATTCTAATATTAATATATTTAAAAAATTAAATAAAACTTAATTACTATTTATAAACTTTTAAGTTTAGGCTAAAATATTTCTATAATTTATTAAATTTAATTATCTTTTATAAACTTCTTGTTATTTCAACGTTTTGAAATCTAAAAAACATATTAAAATTTCTATTTATTAAACTTAATTACCTTTTATAAACTTTCAAATTTAAATATATATATATATATATATATATATATATATATATATATATATATATATATATATATATATATATATATATATATATATATATAGTTATTTCACCATCTTAAAACTTAAAAAAACTTATTAAAATTTAAAATTTGGAAATTTCAGATCCTACTTTCTATTTCCTCACTATCACCCCATCCACATTTCACTTTCCATTACAAACACAAACCACCAGCTCCACATCTCCATTGCACTTGCCATTAGCGATCATGAACCCCCCCTGAACCGAATTTTTATCGAATAGTTCGATGTAGGAATCGAACTATCGAATTTCCTTATTTTTTACCATGATGCGGACATATTTGGTAACTATGCTGCAAATTATAAATACCACAAGCACCATCCATCCGTCTTTTGCACCGTGCCTTTGGCATTTCTAAACGAAAACTCCATGTCTCATAATAAGAACTAAGCATCCTAATCCCTGTTGGAATTCTGAGAATTCCAGAACAAATTATACAGAGAATAATACTCTCCTTCTTAACACAGAGAAATATAAAAATTTTGCTTCACAAGACAGAGTTTCACACTTTAAAAAAACTTCTATTCATTAACCATAAAAACTATTACAAACTCTTCCTCCTCAGAGGGATTACAAAGACTTAGACTGTTCCTGTCTCTCTTCAAAAACAATAACACTCTGTCTCACTGTCTTTCAAAAATTATGCACTGTTGTGCTAAAAAACAATACTCTGTTTTTAAAACTACACTACTGTGTAAAACTTCACATTACAATACAATTTGCCTTTCGGGCTTTTACCTTTTTATATGCCTCAGCACTTAACATAAAATAAAAACTATATTAAAAATCAAGCTAAACTTAAATCTAAAGTTAATGTATGACTATGACCCATTGGGGCTCCATTACAAAGTGCATATAATAATATATATGTTATAACAATACTCCGGCGCGCGATGAAAATGAAACATAAAACATTACAAATCAAACCTCCGGACTTCAACGAACATTCAACCAAAATGCATTGGAAGATTTCGCGTAACAAAATTGGTCCTGTGACGTCAGCTTTTGTGCATGCAATGGATTATTAAATCCATCGCATAAACTCATATCAGGTCCACCAGAGGTTTCTGGGTACGGGCCCATTTGGACACGCGATAAACAATTAAATCGAGTCCATAAAATGACATCGGGTCCAGAACTCAACATTACAATCGGGCCATAATAATCAAACTTGCGATTCAATACATTGTTTCCGTGTGGTCTGTGGGACCACTGCTCCCGTGGACTTTGGCTTGGGTGGAGGGCGATTAACATTTGTGATTGCGATTGCGCGATCCTGCCAACCGCATCGCAACATTTCAACGGTGGTAACATATGGAGGAGGTAATACATACGACTTGTGATTGCAATTGTGATTGCATCACAATCTTCCATACCAACAAGACACTTGACTCAAAAACATTTTTGCGATTTTGATTCAAAAGGAATGTGGGGACCACTATGACCTGTCCCAATCAAAAAACTTGGAAAATAGACTTGGCCATGTATTAAGCGGAATAACTCTGTTTTTCTTTATAAAGCTTTGTTTTCAAATACAGCGCTCTATTTTCAAAGGACAGATACTGTTCAACCATTTTCAAAACTTCGAAGGACTGTAAGGGTCTTCAACATTGATTGTTCAGCAAAATAGCAAGCGGCTAGTGTCAAGATCCTTCCAAACAAAAATAGAAGGCAGCCCAATACTGCACAGCAGTTGAAAGTAACATTTCAACACTCCCCCTTAATTTCAACTGCTGGGTTATCAGTCATACCCAGAAATTTCCTCAAAAATTCAAAACTCTTCTACCCCAATGGCTTGGTCAGAATGTCTGCAAACTGCGCCTGAGTTCTGCAGTGTTCTAAAACAATTTCTCCATTGTTTACCAATTATTCGATGTAGTGAAACTTTGTGTCAATGTGTTTCGTTCTCTTGTGAAACACATAATTCTTGGATAATGCAATAGCTGAGCTATTGTCACAAAAAATTATTGTACCTTTTACCTGCTCTTGGCATAAACTCCTTAGCATCCTTCTCATCCACACTGTTTGACATGTTGCTGTTGTAGCTGCCACATATTCTGCTTCTGTTGTAGACAACGCTACAATAGGCTGTTTTTTAGAAGCCCATGAAATGGCTCCTGAACCCATGTGAAAAACATAACTAGAAGTACTTTTCTGGTCATCTACACTTCCAGCCCAATTACTGTCAGTGTATCCAATTAAATCTGAACATTCTGAAGTAGTATATAAAATGACATACCTTTTGTTTCCTTTAACATACCTTAGAATTCTTTTTCTGCCTGCCAATGTGTTTCTTTTGGCCTCTCCATGAATCTGGAAATCAAACTAATAGCATGCATAATATTCGGCCTATTTTCGGTCAAATACATGAGGCTGCCAACTATGCTCTTGTACAAACTAGGATCAAAATCCTTGTTGTTGTCCTCTCTACTGAGTTTTAATCCCATCACTGTGGGTGTTATTGCTGCTTTTCTCTTTTGCATATTAAATCTTTCAAACACTGCATTAACATATTTTTCTTGTGAGATAAAAATCCCATTTTCATTTTTCTCTACTTCTATTCCTAACAAGTACTTCAGCAAACCCATATCGGTCATTTCAAATTCATCTTTCATGACCTTTTTAAAATTTTCAATAAGATAATCATCATTACCTGTGAAAATTACATCATCAACATATAAAACAACTATCAGCATCTTACCATCTTTTTCTTTGATGTATAGGGTGGGTTCTCCCTCACATTTTTCAAATCCATTTTCCAGTAGATAGGAATCTATCCTACTGTACCATGCTCTTGGCGCTTGCTTCAGCCCATAAAGAGCTTCCTTCAATCTGCACACTTTGTGCTCTTGGCCTTTCTTTTCATAGCCTAGAGGTTGTTCAATGTAAACCTCTTCCATTAACATTCCATTTAGAAATGTTGACTTCACATCCATTTGGTAAACTTTCCACTTGTTTTGTGCTGCTATGGACAACACTGCTCTTACGGTTTCCATTCTAGCAACCGGTGCGAAAGTTTCCTCATAGTCTCTCCCATGCTACTGCTTATACCCTTTGACAACAATTCTAGCCTTGTGTCTCTCAATTTTTCCTTCAGCATTACTGTTGGTCTTGTAGACCCATTTAACTCCAATAACATCTTTACCTTTTGGGAGTTGAACTAAATTCCATGTCTTGTTTCTTTCTATGGCATTAATTTCCTCATCCATAGCTTCTATCTGTTTCCTATCTTTAATAGCTTCCTCAAAATGAATAGGGTCATCAACATGATAATATAAAGAAAACAAAGAGTTCATACCTTCATTTTCTGCCTCTTACTCATAAATCTCATTTAAATTTCTGAACTTCTTTCCTCTTTCATTTGGTGTATGAGTGCTTGAAGTAGCACTCGAATCTCCTCCTTATGGTGTGCTTGGAGAAGAACTTTCATTTCTCCTCAAGGGTGTTCCTTGTTGTCCTTGTGTTGGTGTTGTTGTTTGGGGATGTATTTCAGCCATCTCTTCATCATCATCATCATGAGACAAACAGTTTTTAACATTCACTGTTTTCTCTATGCTTCCATCCCAAGCTTCCTCTTCAATAAATTGAACATCTCTGCTCACAATAAACTTCTTGGTGGATGGTTTGTACAACCTGTAAGCTTTGGATTCCTCACTGTATCCAATAAAAATACATTTCTCCCCCTTGCTGTCCAACTTCTTCCTTAGCTGATCTGGAATGTGTGCATAAGCCACACATCCAAAAAATTTCATCTGGGTGACTCCTTGCTTTGTCCCACTCCATGCTTCTTCAGGTTCTTTGTTCATGACTGCTTTTGTTGGGCACCTATTCAAAATGTACGTTGCACAATGTACAGCTTCAGCCCAATAATCATTCGGTAAATGCTTTGCCTTTAACATACTCCTTACCATATCCATGATTGTCCTATTCTTCCTTTCGGCAACTCCATTTTGTTGCAGAGTGTACCTTGCTGTAAATTGCTTATGAATTTCATTTTCTCTACAAAAATGCAGAAATTCTTTAGATATATATTCACCTCCTCTATCAGTTCTTAGGACTTTGATATGCAGCCCACTTTGGTTCTCCACAAGTGCTTTGAAATTGCAGAATCTTTCAAACACTTCACTTTTGTTTTTCAAAAAGTAAACCCAAGTTTTTATTGTAAAATCATCTATAAAAGTTAACATATAGTGGCTGCTAGCAAGTGATGGAGTTTGCATTGGTCCACATAAATCTGAGTGGACAATTTCCAAGGGTGCCTTTGCCCTTATGCTTTTCCCGGATGGAAAACTTTCTCTGTGTTGTTTACCCAAGATACAACCTTCACAAAGGCTGTCCAGTCTCTCTATCAATGGCAAACCTCTTACCATTCCTTTTCTATTCAACAAGTTAAGACCTCCAAAGTTGATATGTCCAAATCTCAAGTGCCACAACCAATTTTCATCTTTTGGTTCGCTTTGGAAAGCCTCTTGTGTCATTGCTGCTATCTCTTCTCCATTTTTCAAATCTGCTCTCATCCTGAGAGGGAACATTCTATTCCTTGTCATCTTCACTTCAGCAATACATTGTTTACTGGGTGGTTTATCCATGATGGTGCATACATCATCCTCAAAGAAAACATTGTACCCCTTTTTAACAAGTTGTCCAATACTTCAGAGGTTACATTTCATTCCAGGAACATAATAAACATCTATTATGGATTTCTTTTCACCTTTCCTTGTTAAGACATTTACTTCTCCTTTTCCCATAACAAAAACTTTACTATCAGTCCCTAATGTGACTTGTGATTTCACATTCTCATCTAACATAGAAAACATGGCTATGTTTTCTGTCATATGGTTACTGCAACCGAAGTCTAGAAACCATAAATCTTCACTCTTTTCCTCAGCCATATTACAAGCTAAAAGCAATTTATCTTGGCTGATATTTTCTCTAGTGAAAATTTGCACTAGTTCTATTACCCATATCATGTTGCTTCTTCCTACATTCATTTGCATAATGCCCATATTTTTTACAATAATGACATTAGACATTGGATTTATCATACCTTTGTCCTTGAGCATGTTGTTGTCCACCTTGCTGGTTGTTGCTTTGGCCTTGGTTTTGATTTGGATTGCTGCCCCTTCCTTGAGCATTTGCTGGACTATTTCTTCCACCTCTGTTTTGGCTTCTACCTCTTCCTCTCTTGTTTCCTCTGCCTTGACCTCCTCCTCTTCCAAAGGACATCTGGGTCTTAAAGGCATGCTCTAAAGATGAGTTTTCATTTCTACCCAATCTCTGCTCATGTGTCATCAGTGATGCATGTAGCTCATCAACTGAAAATTTTTTGAGATCCTTAGTCTCTTCTATGGTGGTGACAATCACATCAAACCTTGAGGGTAGGCTCCTCAAAAGTTTCTCCACAATCATCTTTTCTTCAAGAGTCTCTCCATGATACCTTATCTGTGTGACCATTCCAGTCACATTTGTGAATAATGAGTCAATGTTATCTGACTCCTTCATGCAGAGAGTCTCAAAATCTCTCCTCAGCAATTGTAGTTTTGTTGTCTTAAATTTTTCCATGCCTTAATAGGTTTTCTTGAGAGTTTTCCATGCTTCTTTAGATCTCTTAGCTGCTGCTATCCTTGGAAACACACTCTCATGTACTACTTGATAGAAAAAGTAGAGGGCTCTAGAGTCCTTCTTCTTATTGCTCTTTAACAGTTCCTTCTCTGCCTGAGTTAAGTCATTAAACTCATTTTCATCCACTGGTTCTTCAAAACCATCCTCAACAAGTTCCCATAGGTCTTGAGAGGAAAATAGGGCTCTCATGGTTATTTCCCAATAATCATAGTTTTTCCCATTAAATTGTGGGAGCTGAGCATTACCAATACTCATGCTAGTGTTGGTTCCTGCCATTCTTGCACTCTGAACTATGCTTCAAAACACTTAAATTTGTGATTAAAATAAACTGATTGTCTGCTAACAGTAACACAAAAAAATGTATTGAGAATACCTTGGATTCTTTTTTACTGAGCCTTCACTCTACTGGAGAAGCTGCTGCAACAAAGAAATCCTTCCTTTAGCTTCTTTGACACCTTCAAAGAGCCTGGACTAGCTCTGGTACCATGTTGGAATTTCTGAGAATTCCAGAACAAATTATACAGAGAATAATACTCTCCTTCTTAACATAGAGAAATATAAAAATTTTGCTTCACAGGAACAGAGTTTCACACTTTAAAAAAACTTCTATTCATTAACCATAAAAACTATTACAAACTCTTCCTCCTCAGAGGGATTACAAAGACTTAGACTGTTGTTGTCTCTCTTCAAAAACAATAACACTCTGTCTCACTGTCTTTCAAAAACTATGCACTGTTGTGCTAAAAAACAATATTCTATTTTTAAAACTACACTGCTGTGTAAAACTTCACATTACAATACAATTTGCCTTTCGGGCTTTTACCTTTTTATATCCCTCATCACTTAACATAAAATAAAATCTATATTAAAAATAAAGCTAAACTTAAATCTAAAGTTAATGTATGACTATGGCCCACCAGGGCTCCATTACAAAGCGCATATAATAATATATATGTTACAACAATACTCCGTCGCGCGATGAAAATGAAACATAAAACATTACAAATCAAACCTTCGGACGTCAACAAAAATTCAACCAAAATGCATTGGAAGATTTCGCGTAACAAAATTGGTCCTGTGACGTCAGCTTTTGTGTGCACGATGGATTATTAAATCCATCGCATAAACTCATATCGGGTCCGCCAAAGGGTTTTTGGTACAGGCCCATTTGGACGCATGATAAAAAATTAAATCGAGTCCATAAAATGACATCGGGTCTGGAACTCAACATTACAATTGGGCCATAATAATAAAACTTGCGATTCAATATATTACTGCCGCGTGATCTGTGGGACTACTGCTCCCGTGGACCTTGGCTTGAGTGGAGGGCGATTAAAACATTTGCGATTGCAATTGTGCGATCGCGCCAATCACATCGCAACATTTCAACGGTGGCATAACATATGGTGGAGGTAATACATACGACTTGCGATTGTGATTGCATCGCAATCTCCCATATCAACAAGACACTTAATCGCAACAACAAAAAATACTTTGCGATTGCGGTTCAAAAGACTAGTGGGGACCACAGGTCTTCACATAAAACAAACTCCCTCGTTCAACAATCAAAATGCTCTGTTTTTATTTTAAACATGAAAGCTTTGTTTTGAATGTACAGAGGCTATGTTTTTAAAATAAAACGGACAGGCGCCGAAACAAAAAAATGAGATTGACTGTTCAGCTATTTTGGCAAGCGGCCAGAGTACAAAAACCTGGAGATAAAAAATGGAAAGCGGCCTGTGCCAGAGCAGTCAAAGTAATTTTGGAAAGCGGTTGTTTGTGGGCTGAGCAGTTGAAAGTAACATTTCAACAATGATGGCACAACTATTGATTAACCTGTTGGCTCGACGATGTGTTGTGACATGTATCTTGCATGTGTCGAAGGAAAAATTATGGATTTTCTCAACCCTTAGACTATGGTATTTTGACGTGGATATGGAGTGTGTCGAAGGAGCAATGGTTTATTTCCTCAACCCCGAGATTGTGGTATGTGATGTGGATTTGGAGTGTGCTAAAGGCACAATTGTTGATTGACTTGTTGGATCAACCCCAAGATTTTGGCACTATGACATGGATATCTTGACCCTAGTGATGTGGATAAGCAGTGGAAATATAGTTGACAATCCCTCCCTATACGAGGTATGGTATAACATAGTTGGTTGGCACATTGCTTGTCTCCCGTGAGGTCGGGGCTTGAATTGGAAAATGGTTGATTATGTTATTCTTTTTATTTTTCCAACGGAAATACATTTTCTCAAATGGTTAAGCCAACCAACCACAACCTTTCTATATAATGTCTTCCATACTTTGTACATTTTGTGGAGTGTGCCCGGATTGTGCTATGTTGTCGAGCCATTGTTGGAAAGTAGACACTAGTGGGGGGTTGAATCATTAGTGTAGGAATGGATCACTTTTAACCTTTGTTTCTTTTTCTTTACAATCATTTAGGCACCAATTGATTAACCATCATCACCATATACATTAGTGTTAAAATTATGCAATTTTGGTCAAATTTCACTTTGGACTACTCACTTGATGGATATGATGAAGGAATTGAGGTCATCTTTTTGAGAGGGCCGTGATCGACCTAAATATCACCTCGTTCAGATAAGAAGAAGTTGGTTTTTGATTTTACACTCACTCATGGATATTGGATCAGGTCAGCCTCAACATCAAATGGACATAATTGGACACCCATTAGAAGCATATAAATACAAGTGACCTAGAAGATCATTTGGACATCACAACATCAAGCATTTTATTCTCTTCTATCTGATTGGGTTCAGCACACTGGCGAATGAAAAAGGTTGTATGGAGATCAGAAGTCACAAATTTGAAGCTCGCACAAAATTTATAGTTTATGTTCTGGATGCTACACAAAACTACATAATTTTGTCTCTAGACATAGACATAATATGGGCAAGGTAGCATCCAGGACCTGAAGACGCACCCATGCTAACCTGAAGGTAGCGTCCAGGGATTTGACTACAATTGACCATCATCTGAAGATTTCTAAATTTTTCTTTGATATTTTCTGCCTTTGTACACAAGTTTCTGAAGTTGTTGGGTTGTATTGTTGATCATATTGTATTGGGCTCATTGTACTCTCCACTGAAAATTTTATGGAAATATAATAGAAGAAATTTTTCAAAGGGTTTTCCCCATAGTGGGTTTTTCCCTGGTCTTTGACCAAATCTGGTGTCTCTTGATTGTATCCTTTGTCATTGCATTTATTTTTATGTCCTCAATTATTGTTGATGAATGGAAATATTAATTGTAATTGGAAATATTTCTAATTAAAGCTTGGAATTGAGCTAAAATAATTGATACATCATAGAACAATCTGAAAATTAACATGGTATCAGAGCTAAGGTGAAGAACAAGCCTGAGAGGAGACAAGGATTGAAGTAATCACCTTTGGAAAAGTTTTAGGATCCTATCTAGTAAAATCAAGATGTCAACCACCTTCAAGGAGAATGAGAAGTTGGGTGACTCATCCAACTTTGCTGCATGGAAATTCAAGTTGGAAATCATAGCTGAAAACAATGATATTTGGACTACATTTAAGGAAAAGTACCTGAGCCTCCGAAGAATTCATCCACTACCGCTAAGCCTTAAGCATAAGCAAGGTGAGAATACAACAAAGCAAATTATACATGATGGTTTAGAAGACAATTTACTTTCTTATGTTGGAAAATTGAGAAGGTCTAAGGACATGTATGATAAGATATCAGGCATGTATGAGGTCAACAATTTGATTGAAATCCTCACCTTGAAAGATCAACTAAAAGACATCAAGATGAACAAAGGAGAGTCCATACAATCCTACATAATAAGTATATCTCATGTTAGAGATCAATTGTTAAGATTTGGATAAGTTGTGCCTAACAGGGAACTAGTGGTCGTGAATTTGAGAGGTCTCCCTCCTATTTGAGAAACATTCATCACTACTATTAGAAACACAAATGTACTCCCTTCATTTGATGATATTGTTGGAAAGCTCACTCAAGAAGAGTCCAATATGATAGGAAGAGAAAGGATTAAAAAGCACAAAGAAGAAGAACCTACTGCATACATCGCTCATGACAGGAAGAAGAAGAAAGGGAAAGGAGGTCCATCAAATTCAAGAAATGCTCCTCCTCTAATCAAAATAAAATAAAATAATACTCACACATTGAATGCTACAATTTTCACAGGAAGGGTCATTATGCTCGAGATTTCCCCGAGAAGAATAATGGACCATGTGATAATACTAGAAGTAACAACAATAGGTTCAGTATATATTATCAAAGGAATGACCATGATGGAAGAAATTATAGAAAAAAGAAGATACGCTCCAAGTGACCATGAAGAAGATTGTCGTCCACAAAAGAAGTTAAAATTCTCCAGGTATGAAAGTAATGTTGCGAATCAATCTGAATATATTCTTATTTCCTATCTTACTATTTCATCTCCTCCAGATTCGTGGGATAGTTGGTTGGTTGATAGTGGGGCCACTCATCACTTCTATGGTTACAAGGAAGTTCTCTCTAACTTGGTAGAGAGGGAGTCAAATTTGAAAATAATTCTTGGAGACAACTCCACTCATCCAGCTAAAGTTTTTGGATCCATCAAATTTCATTTGCATTATGGAGAATCTATTATATTGGAGGATGTAATGTATGTGCCTAGTTTGAATAAGAATTTGATATTAATCTTTTCTATGAAAGACAAAGGGATGAGTGTTTCCTACATCAAGGGAAAATTTCTTACTTGGCCCGTTGGATCATGTATGAAAGATGCATTCACTTTGGGAACAAGATATGAAGGACTCTACAGGATCGCTAGAAGGCCACTATTGGCATTGGTTCATAATACAAATAATCTAAGCAAATTATGGCATGGAAGTTTAGCTCATATAAATTATGATGCACTTCCGAAATTGGATAACTTGGTCTCCGGGATTCCAAAGGTTGAAACTCAACATGATGCAGTATGTCCAAGATGTGTCAGTGTAAATATGACAAGGGGACCATTCCCCTCTATTGAAAGCAAGACAAATGACATCCTCCATCTCATTCACTCTGACTTGAGTGGTTTGATGCATGCAAATTCTCTTGGTAACCATCTCTGTTATATCACCTTCATTGATGAATTTTCAAGAAAGATATGGATATATTATCTAAAGCATAAGGATTAAGCATTCAAAAAGTTCAAGGAGTTCAAAGATTTTATCAAAAATCAAACGGGGAAGAAAATCAAAATATTTAGGTCTAACAATGGTGGAGAGTACACTTCCAATGAATTCATTTATTTTTGCAAGAAAGAAGACATCAAGAAGGAGACAACTACACCATATACTCCCGAAAAAAATTGAGTGGCCGAAAGGAATAATAGGTCCATTGTAGAAGCCACTCGTGCCATGATCCATGGTCAAAATATTCCAAATTTCCTTTTGGGAGAAGCAAAAAATGTTGTGTTATATGTTCAAAACAGGGTGCCTCACCAGGCATTAGATAACAAAACACTTGGATAAGTGTTCACATGTGTCAAGCCCAATGTGAGTCATCTCTGTATCTTTGGTTTCCCCGTATACTTTCATGTGTCGAAAGAGAAAAGGAACAAGCTGGAAGCCACTAGAAGAAAAGGTATGTTTGTTGGTTATTGTGAAAAATCTAAATCATTTAGAATATATATTAACGATCAAAGGAAGGTAAAAATAAGTAGGCATGTCACATTCGATGAAGATGTCGCTCTTGGAAAAGCCATAGACCTTCCTTTGCTTCCTCCTTCCGAGAAGAATGGTGATATGGATATCTTGGATGGTTCTTCTGTGCCCGAATCTAAGGTTGATATTGTTTATGATCCCATGGATCCCTTAGATTCTCCTCCTGGTAATCCTCCTACTAGGAAGATACCACTTTGGCTCTATGTCACTCTACATGATGTTGAGAGGCATGTTCTTATTCGAATATCATTTAGAGAAAGGAAGAAGCCATGCAGGTACCAGGGATATATTGCAACCATGAGCATTATGATTCTAGTTGAACCTTCCACATTCAAATAATCTGTAAAAGAACATGTCTGGAAAGATGCTTTGGCCGAAGAATATGAATCTATTATGAAGAATGATTTTTGGGATGTTGTGACGAGACTAAAGGAGCAATCTGTGGTAGCTTCGAAGTGGATATTCAAGATCAAGCATGGAATCAATGGAAGCATTGAAAAATACATGGTGAGGTTCGTAGATCGAGGATTATCCTAGAAAGAGGGAGAGGATTATGATGATATATTTGCACCCATGGCTCGATATACAACCATTAATTTAATATTTTCCCTTGCTGCAATTCAAGGTTGGACCCCTCATCAGATGGACATAAAGACTACATTTCTCCATGATGGCATGCTACAAGAAGAAGAATACGTTGAGAAACCACAGGTATTTTAATTAGAGGATCGAAGGACACATGCTTGCATATTGAAGAAGGCATTATATGGTTTGAAGCAAGCCCCAATAGCATGGTATGCTTGCATAGACGATTATTTGGTGAAGTTGGGATTCACGAGAAGAAATGTCAATCCCAACCTCTACTTCAAGGTAGTCCAAGGTATGTCGTTGATATTAGTTTTATATGTGGACAATATATTCATGATAGGTAGTGAGCCTCTGATGATGGTGTGTAAGAGGGAGTTAGCCTTTGAATTCCAAATGAAGGACCTTAGACTCCTGCACTAATTTATGGGCCTTGAGGTGTGGCAAAGGCCCGATGATATTTTCCTCTCACAAGGAAAATATGTTGTGAAGTTTTTGGAAAGATTTGGAATGACCGAATGCGAGTCTCTTCCCACACCGATGGAAATAAACTTCAAGAAATTATGTGGAGAAGTTGCAGGACTCGATTTGGCGAATCCATCCGAGTATAGACAGTTGATTGGGGCCCTGATGTTCCTTGTGAACACAAGTCCAGACATATGCTATGCATTGAACACATTGATTCAATTCATGACCAAGCCTCTCCATGCACACTAGACCACTTCCAAACACATTTTGAGATATTTGCAGGGGACGATTACACTTGTTCTGAGATACTTTTTCAGAGATGTTCAACTTCATGGATACACTGATGTTGACTATGCGGGAAATGTTATCGACATGAATAGTACATATGGATGTTGTTTTAGTATTGGATATACCATGATATATTGGATGAGAAGGAAACAAAATTCTGGAGCATTGAGTTATGCCAAGGCAAAGTATATTCCTGCTACCATGGCTAGCTACGAAGTAGTTTGGTTGAGGAAGCTCTTTGGATAGCTATTTGAGCAAGTCCTAGACACTACAGTGATATATTTCAACAATAATAGTGGGATTCGTTTGGAAGATAATCTTGTGTTTCATGAAAAGTCCAAGCACATAGAGATTTGATATCACTTCATTCGTGATATGGTACAGAGAGGAGTCATTTGTCTCCATCACATATCTACATATGAGCATATTTCAGATATTCTCACCAAAGCTTTGTTGAAAGGGAATTTCTTGGTCTTCGAAGAGAAGATCGAACTGATGGATGTGATCCCTCCTTATAAGGGGCACCATTGATCAATGACACTAAGTCATACTCCCCCCCCCCCTCTTGTTTGAGCTCCTAGGGTGAGGAGTTGAGATAAAGGGCTCTTGGGGTTGAGAGAACTCTCGACAATAAAGCATATCCCCTATCCGTTACCCATAGGGTTGGAGTAGTAACTCACCCTATCTTGGTATTTGTAAATTATACCCTAGTTGGCATCATACCCACAAGATTAAGCTTGTTGGGATTATCCCTCTCTGTTTAGCCAACGGTTCAGAAGGCTTGGAGGCTTTTGATCCTTACCTCTTGGTAAGTCGGGTATCTTGTCCAAGCTAGATTATGATTCAAGTGTTCTACCACATGAGGTTTATGGTTCATTTTTTGGAAGATCAATACGCGATAGGATGGGTTGAGTAGTATCTCCCATACATCACATATTGCCCGATATGGGTTGAGTTGTAGCTCCCCCGTGACACATTTCCAGGTAGTAGCCCGATGACACTTTCAAGTAGTAGCCTGATGACATTTCTAGGTAGAAACTTGATGACATAACTAGGTAGTAGCCTAATGACATATTTCCAGGTAGTAACCCATTAACATATTTCCGAGTAGTATCCCACTGACATATTTCCGGGTAGTAGCCCGTTGACATATTTCCGGGTAGTAGCCCACTGGCATATATTCTGGGTTGTAGCTCATTGATAGATGGTGGTAGCTTTTTCTCCCCATGATTCTTATTATTTATATTCGAGAATGTTTCAGTAGATAAGTTGAGCATATGGGTACACATGATGACAGGATGACCCATTGAACAATGGACATGTTTTACAAGTGGAATTCTCCCTAGTTGAGAGGGAGTGTTAAAATTATGCAACTGCGGTAAAATTCCACTTTGAAATACTCACTTGATGGATATTATCATGGCATTGAGTTCCTCTTTTCTAGAGGACCAATATCGACCTAAATATCACCTTGTTCAGATAAGCAGAAGTTGGTTTTTGATTTTACACCCACTCATGGATATTGGATCAGGTCGGCTTCACTCACATACACATTTGGTAAGGTCGACCTCAACATCAAATGGACATCTTTGGACACCCCTTATAAGCATATAAATATAAGTGACATATAATCTCATTTGGGCATCACAATATCAAGCATCTTCTTCTCTTTTATCTGATTTGATTTGGCACATTGGCGAAGTAAAAAGGTCGTATGGAGGTCAGAAGTCATAGATCATAAGCTCGCACAAAATCAATGGTTTATGTTCTAGACGGTGGCAAAAAATTGCATAATTTTTCCCGTGGATGCAAGCATAATATGGGAAAGGTAGTGTCCAGGAGCTAACGATGCACCCATGATAATCTAAAGGTAGCGTCCAAGGGTTTGACTACACTTGACCATCATCTGAAGATTAATGAAGTTGTCTGAAATCTGAATCAAGTTGTCTCTGATATATTCTTCCTTTGTACACAACGACGTAAACTTTGAAATGGGAACATAAACTAGTACCCGCTTTTTTTAGGTAGCAAAAAATCATCTGATTTTGAAAAGTGTTGATTGAGAATACTCGTAATTTTTTTTAGCATGTTTTTGACACATTAAATTTTCTTTTTTTTCCTCGAAAAAAAAGCGTAATTTTATTACTGCAGGTGAGTAAAAAATTACAATGGTATACACATAAATGTGTGTTAAAAGAAGACAAACTCTAGCATTTGTAGGCAAAAGCAGATACAATAGTGAAAAGACATCCTGTGCTGAAACAGAATCTGGCATTCCCCAAAACATTTGGAAGAAAAATACATGATGTTCATAATAAAAATTAACAGTAAATGCTGCAATATTTAAGCAGTCCTGTAAAAAACCTTTCAGAAAATATAAACATTGCCCAAAGGTGACATTCTGAAAATATAAACCCAGTCATTCAAGAGGGCCAGCTGGAGTCACCCAAATGTTAAGGCACAAAAGAAACGGTAAAGCACCAGCCTGAGGAATCGATTCACTGTTTATCAAAAAAAAAAATTGGCCAGCCCTCTGAAGTAGCCCGTCAAGTGTGAACTACCAAGAGAAATGGAAAAAAACAAGTGGATCACAGTCTCCAAGCATCCACAGAAACTGGGAAAAAAGGCCACCAAGCAAGAAGCCCTTATAAAAACAATTATAATTCATTTCCAGCTTCAGCCATAGAGTGTAAAGTATAATGCAGCTCCTGTGTAATGTTTCCAGTAGACCCAAAGTCCGGCCTACCAAAGAAAAAACTGTAGCCACACCGTCAAAAACGCAAAAAAGTGTAAATATTCAGATATGATTTTCATCCAGTAGTTCTCTGTTCTATCAGAAACCCATGACCAGTATGAATCCCCTCATAGAAGCTCAATCAATGTAATCAGTCCTCAGAAATCATTCTTGGAGAATGTTTCCATCCCAAAGCAGACATGCCGACCAGCATGACCACCAAAGAGAAAACGAGTGATTAATCTCAACCACCAACACCCACCAATTGAGACAGCACACCTTGTGAAAGGTCTAATGGCAGTTTGATGACAGACCAAAAAGAATGAGTGATATTCCATCCACCCTCACCAATCTGTTGAGCCAATGGCAAAATGAAAACAGGCCAACACACTAACCTATAACCTCTTAGTCAAAAAGAGATGGAAGATGAAGCTTCGACCCACTGCAGTCTGTCAGTCAGTACATTGAAAACTGTCCATCGCCCTAAAGAACCCAAAAGACAGTAGTAGTTCGAGGTCCTCAACCCCTGGAAACTACTTTCAGCAGGAAACCTCCCAGAAGATCAAACAATGAAAGTAGCCCACAGACTCCATTAATGAAGAGTCAGCACACCTTTTGAAAGGGATCGCAAGTCATTTTGTTGACCAGCCAACAGATGTAGAAATGCCCACCCTTCCTCAGAAAAACTGTAAAGTCAGCACCCTAAGAGGATGAAAACAGTAGGCAAAAAATGACAGGCCAGAGCATAAGCCAGTAGCCATTAATCGAATAAAGATGGATGGAAGTATTCAGAGAAAACACCATCCAAATGTTCTCTGATCCTCCAGATGCCTTCATCCAACAAAAGCCCCCTCTTAGAAGCTTGATCAGCCTTCTCGTTATTTTCATGATAGATATGCTGACAGGAGAAGGAGGCAAAAGAATGGAGGATCACCCCAATAGAACGGAACAGATTTTGTAAAATATGAACTCTGCAGATCTGTATACCTTTTATCCAATTTATCACGTTCAAGGAGTCCCCAAAAACATTTAACTGCCTGCATCCTTTCTCCATAGCGAAACATAGAAGGATCTTGAGGCTCAGCAGTTCGGCGAAATTATTTGACCCTTCCCCCAACCCAACAGAGATCTCGTACCAGTGAGAATCCGAGAGAAACAGCAGAGCACCTCCCCCACAGAAATTTTGCTGCATAGCTCCATCAAAAAAACCCCAAGGGCTCCTCCTATTAATCTCCAACATGAGGACCTCCCTCTGATTGGCAGCACGGATATGAATAGGGAAAGCAGAGTGCAAACCAACAGTCATGGCACTGACAATCTCAGGAGTACTAACAGAACCATCAAATAGAAGCCGGTTACGAGCCAACCAACAACCCCATATAACGAGAAGTGGCAGAGCTTTTAAGTTCATCTCAGCAGTAGACACCCACCACGAATCCCAGGCATGAGAGACAGAAATGCCCTCCCATCTGCACCAGAAACCCAATAACCTGGAGCACTCCAACCAAATACCTTTGATGAAAGGACAGCTGAGGAATAGATGGTTAACTGATTCAACATCAGATTTGCACAAGCAGCACCAGCCAGGACCCTGAAAGCATCTGTTTTGCAACACATCCCAAGTAAGGACTTTATTTTCAAGGACACGCCACATAAAAAGGCGAGTCTTAGGAGGACAATTCAATTTCCAAAGGTTCTTCCACCACCACCGCTCCTCACCCAAAACAACCCCCTCACTAAGCTTTTGGTAGCCGGCCCGGGGGGAATAGATCCCCGAAGGATCAAAATCCCATGCAATCTTATCATCTCTATCCAACAGCACAAGATGAGCCTGTTTTAACGCACGAATATATACCGCTAGAGCCCTCTCATCAAAAACCTCCAGCCCAAGGGAAGAAGCCTGTAACCAAGACTGAATGCCCAACCTTCTCCGAACCGGATCAACAAGTTGGAGAGAAAAGTAATCCCCTGCTGCCTTAAGGCCTCAACCTTGCGCCTAGGAAGGAGGTGCTGAAGAGAACTACCCATCCAAGGATCCTCACCAACCCGCAGCTTCCTGCCATTACCCACATCCCAAGCCAGACTAGTTTCCAAAATGTGAAAAGATTTAACAAGAGCCTTCCAAATCACCGATCCCCTAGCAAAAGATTTCCCAGGATTCCTTATCCAATCCACAATGGAAAAAGGAGAAATATATTTATGAGATATCACCTGAGTCCAAAGGCTGTCACCATTGATGAGCCTCCAACCACCCTTAGCAGCAAGAGCTTGAGAAAAAAGGAAGATATTTTTCAGACCCCAACCACCCAATGCTTTTGGAACAGCAATTTCCTCCCACCGAACCCAAGGGGTCACCAAAGAATCCTGTTTTCCACTCCACAGAAATCTGAAGAAAATCCTCCTAGCAGCCTCCAAAATACCCTTGGGAATCCAAGACAAGGACAACCAATAAACCGGAACAGCCTCCAAAACCGACTTAACTAAAGTCAACCGCCCAGCTCTAGACAACCATTTGTGAGACCAAAATTTTAAACGTTTTTCCAGCTTTTCCAGCAACCAGTTCCAGTCATTTTTCCTATAATAATTGGGTTTTAAATGGAAACCCAAATAATTCAGGCCAGCATCCAAACCAACAGGATTAAAGGGGAAGATCCGCAAGAACTCACGTCTCTCCTCATCCCTCAAAGAATGAGTAGAGATAGAAGACTTCCCAGCATTCACTTCCATACCCACAGCTTTGCCAAACAAATCCAAAATCTCACCAACAGTAATAGCATCACGAACCGACCCAGAACAGAAAATTAAAACATCATCAACAAAAAGAAGGTGAGTGATGAAAAGGTTTGGAGCAACCTGAATGCCCTTCAAAGAACCCTGTCTCTTTGCCACATGAAGAGCTCTACTCAAACCTTCAGCAACCAGTAAAAATAAAAGGGGAGAAAGGGGGCAGCCCTGGCGCAACCCCCTTTCAGCATGAAAAAAAGGAGATGCAGCCCCATTGAGCAGAACAGAAAAGGAGACAGTTGTAATACAGCTCATAATCCAACGAATGAAGCCAATACCAAACCCAAGATGAGTAAGGAGCATACGAATATATAACCAACTTACCCGATCATATGCTTTGGATAGGTCTATTTTCAGCACAGTCCCTTTGAGGTTCTTGGTCTTCATGCTGTGGAGAGCCTCTTGAGCGGTCCCAATTGCTTCATGAATTTGACGACCTTCCAAGAAGCCAAATTGTTCACCGGAGATATGAGTAGACAGAATGCCTTTGAGTCTTCTCGCAACCACCTTGGCTATCACTTTATAGATGCAGTTGCACAAAGAGATAGGACGGAAGTCAGCCAGAGAAAGAGGGTTATCCACCTTCGGAATAAGAGCTATGAAAGTGGAATTGAAGCAAGCAGGAATCCACCCAGAAATCCTGGTGTCCTCCACAACTTTCAGCAGATCTGTCCCTAAAATGTCATAAAGAGCCAAGAAAAATTCAATCGACCACCCATCTGGCCCAGGACTTTTGTCTTTTTGGAAGCTTTGAAGAACCTCCTTTAATTATTTTTCAGAGACCTCAGCCATCAAAGATCTGTTATGAGCCTCCTCCACAAACCTCGAAAAATACTGAGCAACTCTTATCACTTCTGCAAGTGAAGCATGAGCTGGGGCCTTAAACAGGTCCTTGAAGTGATCAACCCCCAATCTAGCTTTGGCCTCAAAAGAAGTATGCTCAATGCCCTGACCATCTCTTAATGTCCAAATAGTATTAGCTGCCTTCCGGCCGCGAGCATATGCATGAAAAAATTTTGTATTCTCATCCCCACTAGCCAGCCAAGTGGCCCTACTCTTCAGCCTCCAAGATTCCTCCTTATCCATAAGAAGGGAGTTGATTCTTTTTTCAAGTGAGACAAGAGTGTCTTTATCAACTTGGGATTGATAGCCACCCCCAATGCCCTCATAAATCAAGCGAAGATCCTCTTCCACCTGTTTCAACTCCACATCCTCCCTCTGTCTCTTAGCAGCCGACCCTAAAGAGGACTATCCACCCTAAAAGGAATCCAGGAATCAAGAACTAAATCTTTGAAGGAATCATCCCTGAGCCAAATTTTGTTGAACTTTAAAGGGTTAGGAGGCTGCCTAGGCCCGATCTTTAACTCGAGAAAGATAGGAAAATGATCAGAAGCACCCCCACTGCCAATCCACTGCCTAATCATAAAAGGCCTGTCCACAATCTGCTCAGCCACCAGAAAATGATCTAGTCTCTTTGCTATTCTGTCTTCAGCACATCTATTATTCCTCCAAGTAGGTTTCAGCTTGATGGGCTCAATGTCCAGCAAATGATTCTCCTCCAATTTTTGAGTGAAAAAACCAGTCAAAGAATCGATTTGTGCATGAGGTCCCCATACCTCTGACTGGCCCAAAGAAAAATTCATATCCCCACCTAAAATTACCGATTCTCTCTTGATTAAAGAGTTATTCAAGAGGGAATCCCAAAAATGGATTCGGTCCTGATAAGGGCCATAAATATTAAATAGATTGAAAGCTTCACCAAGCTCCAATGACAGGAAATTTATTCCCAGGACTGACTCCATACCCCAGAAATTTTGTGATTTGATTGTTTTTTCATTCCACCCGATAGCCAAACCACCCGACCTTCCTCTAGCATCCAAAGACTCAAAAGTCCAGCTAGGCAGCCAACCTTCCAATCTAGCTTTGACCACCAACCCAGCACCTAAAGTCTCTTGTAGCAGAATGATATCAGGACATTCCAGGAAGATAATTCTCTGGAAAGCAGCTTTCTTTTGGGGACCTGCCAAGCCCCTGCAATTAAATGACATTATCTTCATTAAACACCCGGCTTCAGGGAATGGCTTGCTCTAAGCGTCCTGTCAATCGAAATCTGCCTCCCATCATGAACATCCAACATAGCTCGATCCTGTGCTTTTTCCAAAAAAGAGATCCTACCCCTGCCCCGAGAAGAAGGGTATTTTCCCTTCCCAAATCCACCAGCACCTTTTTTGGCACTAGATCTCAGGTTATATCCAGTGACCAAAGGGGCTGTAGTAACCACCGAGTCCAACAGCTTGTCACCTGGGTCAAAAACTGATACAGAAGCCTTCTCTTGGAGAGCAGGCAGCGAAACAGGCTGAGAAGAGATATTAGGAACAGCACAAGAGACCATTCCACCAGCATCCTTCCTACCTGAGACTAAAGTCGAGACAGAAGACTGAAACATATTTAAAGAGAAATTTAAGGCAGGAGAGAAAGGAAAAGAACCCAAAAGTGAACGGTTCAACCCAAAGAGAACTTCGCTCAACATAATATCTTCCTTCAGATGAAAATTTGCTCCAAAATATCGGCTATGAACCTGTACAACATCAAGCGTTCCACACCCAGCATCCTGAAAGAGAACCTTTTGCCCAGTAGGAGGACCAGAAAACACACTCAGCCCCTGAAGATCTACAGCAGACGGCATACATGAACCAAATTCATCAGAAAAATATTGTTCTGCGCTTGAGAGGTCTGAACAAAGAGCTGATTGTGAGTTGTGAGAACCAAAGCCAACCTCCTTCATCTGAGGTGCCTCCACATGAGGATCAAACCCCCGGATTTTGGCAAATCGAAAAGTAGAACTACATTCATATGCAGGATGTCCATAAACATGGCACCGTCGACAGTGAAAAGGAACCTTTTCATAGTCAAGGATCTACTTAATATCATAGTGCCCCCAACGGGGATTCATAAATTCTGCAAGGCCCTCTCTAATGTTAATCATCACAAGAATTCTTGCTACCCGCCTGAGATTAGTCTTAATGAAGGAAAGTTCTGCCTCTAAGAAGACCCCAATAGTATTACCTATACCACATAGGTGCTCCTCTATCCAATAGTGAAGAGGCAGACCAGGTAAACGGACCCACAATGGGACCGAATCCACCCTTTCCCTGCTGGCATCAAAGAGTGAATGCCAAGGTTTTAAGAGAAAGGGAGAGTTATCAACAGACCAACACCGTTGAGTCACCTACTGGAGATGTTCAGAGTGCAAGAAATGGAAAGCGAGCCACCCCTTTGAAAGGGAAACCACCTCAGGCACATAACCAAAAACGGATTTCCAATGCACATCAGCCCAGGAGACTATAGTTTTCAGGGCAAAATGCCTCCCCACAGCCCTGCCTACCAGTGTTCTGCCAGCCATAACTGAAACCTGTTCCCATCCTATATCTTCACCCAAGACATAGTTATACTCAGCATTTTTAATCTTGATCCATTTCTTTTTTCTACCATTTATTTTCTGCTTCGACACTTCAGCCTCTTTACTAGTATTTGGACCCGTCCCTCTAGTTGTTTCAGAAAAAAAAACGCCGCTTTGTTCTTCCCAACTTATGGGACTAGGGGAAGCTTTCACACTCTCCTTTTCACCAAAACCATTCACACTTCTGAACGCAGGCACAGAGGGATCCAGATTGATGCCAAAAACAGATGAAGAGGCTCCCGGTAAGTCACCCAGATCCACGTTCAAATGTTGGATGGGTTCTTTCCCCACAATCAAATGCTGGTTGAGATCATTCCCCTTCAGAGCTTGAATCTTATTCAGTTCTGAGCTGTTTTCAACAGGCATATAGCCTCCCGCCCTTCCATCGAACCCTCCATTGAAAACCAAGGGCGACAGCCTCCCATCCGAGAGAATCGGGGCCTCCACCACGTCTTGTAAGGGCCTCCACCACGTCTTGTAACAACTTTCACCCGACAAAGCCTCCGACCGGAGCGTATAGGGTCAAGTAACGTGCCTCCCCGCACAGAGTCGAAAAATACCCTAGACTTTTCCCCCGAATACCGAGGTGCGCCTATCACCATTCGAAAACCGTACTCCCGCCGTACATGTTCTCCGTTACTCCAAATAAAGGGAATCTAAGGAGGTAATTTTAGATGTGTGCTCTGGTTTTCTTTTAACGTTGTATTAGTTCCCCCTCTTAAATGTCTTAGATTTGGTAGGCATAATTTGAAAACTCAAAGGTGAAAGGAAACATATTTGTTACCCAGTGGTCTAAAAGGAAAGGGTTATGGCCGAGTCAAATTTTATTGTTATTGACAGTGTAATGAAATGTATCTCAATGCTATGGTTTTGGCCTTTTTATTGGTTGAATTAGAGGACCCAGTTGAAAATATTGAGGCCAAGTAGGCTGGTTTTCCTTTTTGTTGATGGTTTGGTGTATCTAATTGAATTAGTTGCCTAAGGTATTTTTGGTTGCAAACTCCTTTTCATTTTTCATATAGTATTGGCCTTGTGGAATACATTTGATTATGTGGTCTTGTTAGATCTACAAAATTTGTAGTTGTTTAGTCTTATGGCCGAGGTGCACTTTTATTATGGAAATAGTTGATGCAATATTGTCATTTAATCCTTACTGCAGGGTAGCATGTTGAGAAGTTTCTTGTGAAACATTTGGTATTCAAAATGACACTTGATCCTATACAAGATCATGCACTTGACTTCAAAATTCATATTCAAAGTGTGCCAGACAATTCTTGCAAAATTTCAAATATTTATGTTGTTTTAAACCATTATCTTTTTCATGTATTGGATGCTGAAAATGAGAAAAAGACTTTGGTATGAAACCAATTGGTGAATAATTTCCAACAAAACAACCACTTCCAAGACATGATTTAGAAGTAGAACATATGTACTTATGAAGCATAGAAAGATATCCTTGATGCATTGTCAATGTTTGGCTAGAGTTATTTTTGGAGAAAATAACTCCTTATTCCTAGAATAGTGATCTTCAATACAAGTAAATGCCAGAGAAGAGAGATCATCGTGTGACGCAAAAAAACTGAAATTGGACCCCTAAGGAGAGCTAGTGTGTCTACAATCGCTTTGTCAGCATTTTCCCCTGGTTTACCCCATTCTTTTCCTCCAGCCTGGGTCTTCATTGACTTCTTCTTTCTTCGGGTTTATTTATCAAATTCGTAGAATTTGATAAATAAATACCATCCACAATGGTTGGACTTTAATTTATATTCCCGACTTTATATTATCTCCAAGC
This sequence comes from Pinus albicaulis, assembly GCA_034641835.2. Taxonomy (NCBI): domain Eukaryota; kingdom Viridiplantae; phylum Streptophyta; class Pinopsida; order Pinales; family Pinaceae; genus Pinus; species Pinus albicaulis. Next base: position 47,562 of record JAXQQM020064375.1, read on the forward strand.
CTTATAACCAATGTTTAACTTTCAACACTTTGTATTTACACTCCACGTTTATTTTTAAATAAATAACTTGTAATGAACTTTCGGCTCTATATTTCACCACCCAGCCTTACAACAATCATGCTCCAGACTTATGCTAATTATCCGCCAATCGTTTAATTAAAAAATTTCATTATACTCCGGCCCCACCTATATATATCAATAACCAATCAAACACTCGTATCGTACCTGGCTATCCTCCGCACACCTTATTTAACCTCCGGGCAAGTTCAACGTGCGACCACCGTCCGATGGCCCTTCTCCAAATCAACGACTCTTGGCAATTTCGCTCGGCTTCCAACGTCGGGCTTTAACGTGCGATGGCGCGGGTTAAATGGTGGTTTTCCAGGGGTCACTTCACCACGTGTCGCATTCCCTATGGAATCGCTCGCGAATAGGAAATACCGCCTACTCCGCAAAAGCGGTGCGATATGGGCAACCCGCTTTTGTGATTCCGCTCGTGGTTTTGGTAGAGGGCTTGACCACGGGTGCAAGTCTGGTTCCGCTATCCTTTTGTTTGTTAACTCATGTCCAATCCTCGGGTCAGGTTCCAAAAGCACAACAATATTGTCTCTTTATTAAGCGGGATTTTTATATTTGAACAGTGTTCACGACCCCGGTTCTCTACACAGACCTCGCCTTCGGGTGGGGTGAGTTCACAGGGTTATCCAACAATTTACGAGAATTCAAAGACAGAAGAATGGAATTATCAGTACCCAATCGCCTCACAGTTAAAAAATTCTTCACAATTAGCAGTTCGAGATAATTCAATGGCAACTATGCTTGGAAATCATTTAACTGGAAACAATTGTTCACACATAGAGGTTTATTGCAGAAATCCCCTCTCTACTCTCCTCTTCCCTCTCTACTTTTATTCATCCGAGGAATTAAAATTTATATACATAACATATGGCTCTTCGGTTCCTCTGAGAGGACCATTCTAGAAATCAAAAGGTCTAATTATAATAATTCAACTAACTGAAACAGTTCGACTCCTACAACTCTAACTAGTCTAAGTAATACAATCAGCTGAGGTATTGACACCTAGCTGTTACAACTCAAATTTTTTCGAACCCTCCTAGCCACAACATGTGGACAAAACCTCCTACATTGCTGGCTAGTGCCTAATTCCCCTGCATCATCGTGTGACATAAACCTATTAACAAAAGTGAACAGGGAATGATTATTAATCATGGCATACTAAGTTGTCAGTGATTTTGACTATTTGTCTTTAACATGTAAAAATGTTAAATTCCAAAATTACATCATCATGGTATTTTAGTAGATGTGTGATAGGTAGTATGATAGTATCATATTACCATTCTTCCTTGAGGAACCCACTTCATCCATTAAGATTGTTTTTCTAAAGAGTAACATTGTAGATAACCTTAAAAACATTTGTTAACTATTTTTGTTTGACCATTTGATTGTGTTTGATATGTAGAACTCATGGCAACTAGTGTTTCTCCACTCATATTAAATAATTATTTCCAAAAATTTCTTGTTACTATTACTTTAGGAAAACCATGAAGACTGTGAATTTCTTTCATGGACACTTCCGCCACTTGGCTTGTTGTTTATGTACTTTGAGCTCTACAAAAAAAATCTACAAAATTTGTCTATATAAATGACCACAAAAATGTAATACTTACCTTTATATTTCAGTAACCCTGTAATAAAGTCTATTGATATATCTTCTAGTCTTTAAATATGTATGTGGAATGGTTGAAGTAACCCTAGAGATTTTACTATCTCTCTTTTATTTATTATGCAAACCTGACCTTCTCTTACAAAATTTTGAATATCTTTCTTCATTCCTTCCAAAAATATTTTTTTGATCCTTTGAGATGTTTTAAGGAACCCTGCGTCCTACCATCAGAGAGACATGGGACTCCCTTAATATTTTTTTATTCAAATATGCTTGCGTGCATAAAAATATTCTACTTTTGCACCAAAGTATATCTCTCTTTCACTCCCAATGCTCCATAGAGTTCATCCCATCCTTTATAAATTTTAGTTTTTGTTTAGTACTATTGTCATTTTTCCATTATGGCAAGATTCTTCTAGCCACCTAGGAATAGAAAATGTAATTGGATATAAAATTGAGGCCTCTTCTATTTTAGAAAGAGCATCATGTACTAAATTTTCCTTACCCTTTTTGCAGATTATCTCAAAATTAAAACTTTTCATTTTTTCTCCTCATTTTTGTTAATCTTCCAATGAAATCCATAGCTTCAAAAATACTTTATGCTATCATGGTATATCTTGACTTTAAAGTACCTCCCAATGATATACTATCCCCATTTTTTATTGCATGTAATATTGCTTCCATTTATTTTTCATACATAGATTTCACCAAATATTTTCTTTGAATTCCTTGCTTTTAAAAGCTAATGATATCCCTTATTGTGTTAATGTTACGTAAATTCCTTGTCCTAGTGCCTCACACTCTACTATGAATGTTTTACCAAAATTAGGTGCAACCGATGTTGGTGTAGAAGACATGGCATCCATTAAAAGAGAGAATGCCAAAGTAGCCTTATCATTCCATATAAATGATATTTTCTTCAAGAGATTGTGAGTGGACTTGAAATGCATGCATAATTCTTAACAAATGATCAATAATATCATGTAAGTCTAAAAAATCTTCTAAGAACCTTGATTTTCTTAGGAATAGGTCATTTTGTAATAGTTTGCATCTTTTGAGGCTCCAAATTCACTCCTTCCTTTAAAACAATATGAACCAAATACTCGAATTCTTCTTTCCCAAAATCACATTTGGATATTTTTACATAAAAATGATTGTTCTCAATAATTTATATAACTTTTCCACATGTTTACTAGTGTGGTATTCCCATGATTTATTATAAATATGTGTATTATCAAAGAAAACCAACACAAATTTTATAACATGGGATCAAACAAAATTGTTCTTAAGTCGAGCCCGCCGGACTTCAAACGGCGATAAACCATAATTCAAACCAAATTCGTGTTCCAAAATAGCCTGCTGACGTCGGCCAATTTTGTGACACGAAAACCAAATGAATTCCACCCTAATATTTTTCGGGTCCGAAGTTGGGCTGGCGTACGAAGGGAGAGTTGTGACGTGAATTTCTTATCAAATTCACCCTAATCTTTTTCGGGTCTGGATGTCCACTGCGCGAGTGGCCCAAACAAAGATCCGCTCCTATCCCTCTGTGACGAAACCATCGTACATGTTGACGTCATCAATCAAAACCCGCCACCCTTTTGACTTTGTAAATAAAAAAAATTGCGTCTGCGTCATTTTCATTGTTCCGTGCGCTAGCCAGTCTTCCATGCAACAAAATTCAAAAACCAACTGTTAACGCTTGCTGACCGTTACCTTGCTGAAGAGAATTGAAGCCGAGTATTTTAGGGTTCTTCTGTCATAACCAGCGCCTGTTTAAACACGTTTCATTTCCCGTAAACAGGTATTTATTCCAATTCCCCGCTAAAATCTGTAAAAAATCCTGGTTTTAGTTTTAATTCTGCACTAAGGTCTGAAAAGAAGTTCAGTTTGGTCTTTTTCGTTCCTAGAACTGCAATTATATTCCCAAAACTGGTAATTGTGCCCCTTTTCCACAAAAACCCCGAAATTCCATTTCTGAATCCACAAGAACCAGAAATGGAAGTTCCCGTAGCTCTGAATGTCGTGCCCATCAATGCCCCTCACAAGGACTTGGATTATTTTCCTTTAGCCGATATGGATTTTCAAATTAAGGACTTGCGTCTCAGTGAGAATCCTCTTCGAATATTTTGCCGCTGCAGAGACAATTATTTGAATGGTTCTGACATCTTTGGAATTTGGGAATCAAATCTTCCTATGTACCTTCTCCCCTCAGTCCATATTTTTCCTGAGTTAATCCATTATTGCTCCGCAAAGTATGATCCCAACCAACGAGCAGTTTTATCCCCAAGTCAAAATGTCCTTTTCCCAATAACTGCTCAATCCATAAATGAAATGCTACAATTCCAACCCGGTCAAGCTCTCACTCCCCTGTCCATGGTTGAATTACTTGAGAAATCTACTAAGTTATCCCATGAAGAGTTAAACCGCCTATGCCAAACCTTCATGTTACCAGAGCATCAGCCTAAAAACCCTCCCCCTTATGGTTATACTTTCTTTACCGATGAGGGTAGACTTATTTTAAACATGATATCTTCCATAATGGGCTTCAATACTAGTGAGTATGTTGATCAGTTAACCCTAGTATTGTTATCCATTTTTACCCCTGGACAGCCTCCTGCTGTCAAGTACGATTTTACATCTTATATTGCTGACAAAATCCATGATCAGTTCATGAGATTTGAGAATGAGAGAGTATTTAAATATTCTTCTGTCATATATCATCTCATGATTTACTTTCAGTCAGAAAATTTCCCTTTTTATGTTAAGAAAATTGATGCCAAAGGGAATCCTAGGTCAGTCATCTTTTGGTCTGCCATTACTCACAATTACTCTGATTCTCCTTATTCCTATAATGATTTTTTCGAACTTTTTGTTCATCCTGCAACTACCTTGTTGACAGGAGTCTCTCCTCCTAGAATTAACAATGAAATCAAGAAAATCCTTCAGCTCTCAAAGCATTACAAGATAGGTGACTGGTACCTATATCAAAACTACACAGAGATCAGGATATATGGATGTGAATTATGCCCATTCAAACCGCCCAAGTATGTCCCAATGAGACTCTTTGCATTAGAATATTTCAGGCAGATGAATAATTCAGATATAATTCATTTTTGCAATGCAAAGAAAAAGGCTCAACTCAAGATCAAGAGCCAATTAGGTCCCTTCATTTGTAACTCTAGGGAAGCTGGAAAGGAAGCCGAAAGGATTTTAGTAGACTATCTTAGACTACAAAAGAGTTTCTACTGGGTGCCTTATGATCCAAACAACTTTATCCGTGATAGAAGAATGAAAAATAAACTGTCACCATACATCCATCAAAGAATCCCAGAAATAGAACAATATGCTAATATGGATGAATGGACAGAAGGGACATTGGTTGAAAATGATAGTGAGCAGGTCAATGTTGAAAATGTAATGAAAGATCTTGAAAAGATACTTGACCTAGAATCTTTTGGACAGGTGCAGGGATCGTCTTCAGCCAAGACTTTACAACAAAATTTGCAGGAGATTAGTACAGTAGCAGTAGAATCTAAAGGAAAAGAAAAGGAGCCTGATATACAAATAATTGAAAAATTCATAATGACAGAGCAACCAAAGACTTCTAAAGAACAAGTTCAAGGACAAATTCCTCCTACTCAGATCAGTGAGCCAGAAATTTCTATTTTACAAACTCCTCTGAATATAGAAAAGGGAAAAAAGAGAGAGGCTGAAACAACTACTCCTATTGGTGGCTCTTCTGAACAGCAAGATGTTAAAAGGCAGAAATTAACTCCCCTTCCAGAAGATGAATCATTTCAGGAAATCCGTGACAGCCAGGGAAGAGAGGAGAGTCAGCAAACAGGTACAGGTAGTGGGACATCCACTAATTTTCAAAAACAAGGAATACAAAGGCAACAAAGTGCAGAAATATCTTCTTTCAAACCTCCAGTAAAAACTACCTGGGATATCAAATGAACATTCATCAATATAAAGGCCAGGAACGATCCACTTAGAATTCAAGTGTACAACCAATTTTTGAAGATGGCTCCAAAAAATCAAGAAATATTGATGTCATCTTATGACATCAAACAGGGTAAGATGTTAATGAGCCATTTGAAGCCCAAGGTGCAGCAGCCTCAGACAGCTGCAGATTACGTTAGGACTAATTTTGAAGTCTTAGCAAAGAATATCCATCCTTTAGATCAAATTGAGCTACACAAGCAAACAGGTGAGATGATTTATTCTACTCTGACGGATAAATCAATGATGACCCATAAGTTGCAGGATTCTTTGGATAATACTAATACACAGTTGCAGCTTGAAAAAGACTCCTCCCAAGCTAAGGATAATAGAATCAAAACTTTAGAGGAAATAATCATTGGTTTGGGTCATAATCCTAAATATGTGAAAGGTATTGAAGCTTTGATCAAGAGAAAAGATGATGATATTGCAACTCTGAGAAAACAATTAAAGTTACCGGCCTCAAGACATCCACAGACTGCAAAAATCATCAAACAAAATTCTGAGGAAGAACTAATGGATTTTCTCTTAAAATTGAATGAGCAACTTACTGCAACTGAAAAAGAGCTTGAGAATGCATTAAAAGATAAGCAGGCAAATATTCTAGTATCTACAGCAGGAGTAGTGACAGGTACAGCAACAACAGGTCAGCCAGTAGAATTGTCACAGAGCAACACTGCAAATTTGAACATTGATGAATTAACAAAGTCAATGGAAGATATGAACATTCAGGCCATAGAGCTTCACAAAACAAAGGAACAATTGGCCACTCTAGAACTTAAATATGATCTTTCAAAAATGAGTGTTGCTGATAAAACAAGAGAAGTGAACAAATTAGAAAAAATAGTCAAAGCATTGGAAAAGGATCTCACATTGGAGAAACCTTTAAAAGAAATAAATGAAATTATTTGGGATAATATCATTCAATCAATAAAGGATGTTTGGTCCTCAATTCAAATAATGGATGAACATAATAACTTAGTTAAATTGGCTCTGGATGAGATTGAGAGATCAAGACAAGAGTTGGGAAATATGCCAGAAGAGGCCAATAGACATACATTTTTTGAATACTCAGACTAAGAATCAACTTGCAGAAATTGGTATTCAGGACAGGACCGGAACAATTCTGGAAATAAAGAAAGTTTTTACTAAAAGAACTCTGGTACAGAATTTAGAACGAAGGTGCTCAGATATGCAAGAATAAATCATTGCCTTGAGAGAAAGATTGAATATTTTGTTAAATAGAGGATTGCCCAATCCTATAGTTGTAGAAGATAAGCTAATGGACCTTGATAGTTATGTTGAAAAATTGGACAAATATGCTGATAATCAAGCTAGTTCTTCAACCAGTTCATCAACAGCAGCATTGCCTACATGGAAAAACCTTCATGACAGATTGGAGAATTTATTTTATCTTGAGCATGAAGTAAATCATTTGTTCCCAAATCAGCCTAATTTCTTCAGATATACTGAGGCTGATGAAACACTAAGAAATTTGCAAAGGACCAGAGTGCCAAAAGTTCAATGGTGGGAAGAAATGATGGAACTTTTGTAAAAAATTATCCTTACATAAATTTTTGCCTATTTACCACAATATATCATGATAAAAGGATAAAAGGATGAACAAAGGTCAAAGAGTATCAAAGCAGTTAAAGAGTATCAGTTAAAGAGGTCAAAGAGTAGCAGTTAAAGTAGATTGTCGATAATCTCCATGTGGACCGTTACTGGGTTTTATATCAAGTCCCTGTATGTGACATGGGGTATTTTTCTATCACTGTCTGGGGTGGGACTTCCACTTTTCTGGATGGATATTTGGGTTCAAATCTTCAGATGTGAAAATGTAATGACTTCATGGACTGTTTTACTTCATATAATATATTCAAAACAGCGTTTTTCCTCTTTTAAAGTTTCATTTTTTTTTTTTTAAATTGAACTTTCCGTCGCAATTCCGACGCCTTGTAAGCGTCGGAATTGCGACAGACTAGAAAGGTCGGAAGAGCGACAGTATAAACACGTCGAAAGAGCGATGTTCAAAACGTCAGACCACATTTCGTCGTAATTGTGACAGTTTACAGACGTCGGAAGAGCGACGTTCAAAACGTCGGACCACATTTCGTCAGAAGTGCGACAGTTTACAAAGGTCGGAAGTGCGACGGATTGGGAAACGTTGGAAGAGTGACACTTGTTTGGAAGCGACGGAAAAAGTGTCGATAGTGCGACACTTTTTAATTGCGTCGGAACTGCGATGGTACGGTAAACCACGTTTTACCCGCCCCCGAACTGTCGCTCTTGCGACGACTATGTGTCGGAATAGCGACGAATTGGCCGTCGGAATTTCCGCCAAATTTTCTAGTGATTCCAACCATACCGACAACAAGCCACCGAAGCAAAAGGGAGCTAAAAAAGCTCAAGCCCGCTTTACGAGCCATACAGGTGATATGCCGGATTGACAAAGCTGTGGCTAAGGAATTGGAGTCAAGGCAACAAGATTCATAACATTTTTCATGTATCATGCCTGAAGAAGGCACTGGGGCAGCAGGTGACAGTGACAGATGAGCTACCACCCACGGATGATGAGGGGCATTTGGTTTTGCAGCCAGAGGCTATTATTGATACCAGGGAGAGGCAGCTACGGAGTAGGACAGTCAGGGAATTCTTGGTGAGGTGGAAGAATTTGCCGGATGAGGATGCCACTTGGGAGAGTGAGAAAATTTTGCAGCATCCATCACTTTAGTTGCTTGAAGACAAGCAACATTTTTCCGGGGGAGACGTATTCTGACAGGGGTCGGGTGGAGAGACAGTTTGAGGTAGGGGACTTGGTCTACCTACGATCTACTACTACATTTGATGGAACACACTTGGTTTCGGCGCTTTTGACCAAATGTCGGAAATTTCCCCAAATTTTTTCCATCCCGCCCGAAACCGTCACTATACCGACGTTTATAGAAAAGTGTCGCAATACCGACACTTAGAAAAGTGTCACAATTGCGACGTTTGGAGGAAGACGTCGCAATTGCGACACTATGGCCCAACGCGTCGCTATTGCGACGACTGCCTCTAAACGTCGCAAGTGCGACACAATGTCTAAGTGTCGTAATTGCGACGTTTGGAGGCCTTCGTCGCAATAGCGACGCCTTTTCTGTCGTCGGTATAATGACACTTATATGCGCGCTAAATACAAATACGAAACTTATATGCACGCTACATAAAAATGATTTTATTGTTTCGTATCCATCGCAATAGCTACATTAACGTCTGATATCACGCGCGCATTCGCCCTCCGCTCTTGCAAAACAGCATTCGCCCTCAGCTCTTGCATAACAGAATTTTTCCTCAAAATTCGCCCTCAGCTCTTGCAGAACAACATTCACCCTCAGCTCTTGCAAAATGGTAAGTTCTTACTGCAGGCCCTTCCTCCTATAGTAGGGTTGACTCTATTTGGGTTTTTTTGGTCAATTCCATTGGATTGTGTTAGGCTGTAGGGTTCTCTAGATGTCAAGAATCAAGATTCAATACCCTCTATTATCTTCATCACCCAATACAAGATTTAAATTTTTCCCAAAGAAACGCTTATTAATTTGGCAGCCATTATTTCTCCTTGCTTTAAAAACCCTACATTTAAATGAAAACAAGCATTCCATTTCAACTACAAAAATCTATTAGTGTTCAAATGTACATGTGTGCTACATTAACGTCTGATATCACGCGCGCATTCGCCCTCCGCTCTTGCGTGCACGCATCCGCCCCGGCAGCCGCCAGAACAACATTCTCCCCGCATTCGCCCTCAGCTCAGAGATCGCATTCGCCCCCGCATTCTCCCCGCCGGCAGAAAGATTTCGCCCCCGGCCTTCTTGCAGAACAGCATTCGCCCTCATCTCTTGCAAAATGGTAAGTTCTTACTGCAGGCCCTTCCTCCTATAGAGGGTTGACCCTACAGCCTAACCAAATAGCTCCACTTGAGAAAAAATTTCATAATC